>JABSTQ010002817.1:0-41198 GCA_013358835.2 Ixodes persulcatus
AGGTGTATATTATAGGGTCGGCCGGTTTTGGGGGGGGGGGGGGTGGGGGGCGGGGGGGGGGGGGGGGGGTGGTGACAGGCCCCATAAGCACCCCCCCTGGCTACGCCCCTGGCCCTGGATACTTCGACCAAGCGAGATTGTAACGCGTTGATGCTTCCAAGCGGCAAAGCTCATAACTGTGGTATGCTTGGCCCTGCATGACGTCAAAGTCACGCCGGATCTCCCAGAGATGGATCGAATTCTTCAATGGCTGATTTTGAAGCGCTCGTCAAAATCCCGGCATTTAAAACGAAAAATATAGCCATCCGATTAGAATACAACCATGAGATTATCACTTACAGGTTTAGCTGACCCTATTCGACTTATTTCTTTAGTTTTCTGTATATTTTAAGTTTCGATTAATAACCCCTCTAAAAGTAAACTGCGTTTAGCGGCGTTGAAACCAGTGTTGAGTCAGTTTGCTGCCCTTTTGATCAACTTGATTACCTTATTTATTCAAATATTACCTCCACGTTTTTTTCCCCCTTTCTGAGCAAAGCTTTCTAAAATTAGGGTCACAACCGTCAAGTAAGACCAAAGGTCGACCTGTAATGGTACCGGCCCATTCTAATCAACACGTTAAAAACCGACGACCAGTTGCGCATTCCACTTTTTCTCCCCGCTTTTTCCTCCTCCCCCCTTGTCCCTGTCCAGCGTTGCTGTCTCCCCTCCCCCATGTGAGGAGGATATTGTGCATTGCAGAATCTCAAGTCTGTCGGTCAACCGTTACTCCGACGTGTCACCAGGTCAGCCGCTGATCGTACAACACCGTTGCAAGCAGTGAAGCTCGACGCACGTCGAAAAGAAAGTACTGTAAGCTTGACGCATGGAGACGTGGTGTGCGGACATTGCGGACATCTGGAAATTCAGACGAACGGGACAGCATGGTAGACGAGGCAATTTCTATACACCAACAAGCAGTTCCGACATTCGGTTCTGTGCATCCGGTCCTCGCACATGCGCGGTGCCCACATCTTGTGTGGGAAAACGCGGGCCTTTTTGTAAACAGCGCATTGGCCACCTGGTTTCACCTGGAGTCTCAAAGCACAGCCGAAGCTATGAGCCAACGAAAAACAGTGTCAAAAGTGCTAGATCCTGGCATTTGCAATCTTTCTCTACATGTTCCTACATCTGCTAAGCCAATCAGCCGCTGCGAATGCTTGGTGACTTGCGCTTTTAGCACGAGTGTTTGTGTTTGTGAATGTTCGAGCATTCAACTGTGCTCTGACCCGTGATAAAAAATTGCAGTGGCTTAGCTCGGCTATGCCAGGATATACGTAGCGTGAGCTTATGCACACAAAATGAGAGGCGCTATCAAGCGGCTCCGGTGCAGCGTCAGACTTGGCTACTGCGCAACGGAGGCGCACAGCTGGGCACGCCGCGGCGCCAGTGCATCTGCCGCGGCTATGACTTCACTCCTCTGGAATGCGCAGACCGGCGAGGCAGGCGCGGCGACGGCGGAGCGCGCAGCAGCGGCTTCGCGTGGCTCTCATAATGAGCACGGCTCATTACGAGGGCAACGCGAAACTGCTTAACCTCGGCCAGTGTAGCTAACACTACAAAAACTATACGGCAGGCGGAGACCCTGTAAAATACATACATGAACCATTTTTCTTTCCTCCTCCTCCTCCGAATAATAAAGTCAACCAAAAAAATACTTGTATTTCTGCTTTTTTTAAGCATATCTCGGCACAGATGTGGCACAATTCTTAGCAAAAAAAAAATAGCATTTTGATGCAAGATGTATCCGTTTGTGGCGAAAATGAAGCAACAGTTCTATCGCTGCATTCGTTTTATATCTTCCTTTTTTACACGAACAGTGGAGTATAATGGACTTCGCGATGTAGTTGACCAGGAGGCTGTAGCCTTCGTTGCCCGTTTTGTAGTTTGTCAATGCATTCTCTTTCTTTGTGTATTTTTATAAATTGTCATCACTTTCTTTTCCTTTTTCAATGTACTACTTGTTAGAATCTTTTGCGAGATTGGCAGTATTCCTAAATCAATAAACATACGTCTCATAGTTGCAAGTTCCGATGGCCCCAGGTGGTCTCTACACTTTTGACAGCCCCTCTACTTTTGTGAAGAGCAAAGTGCATCGACGAGACAAGCATCTTTTCTTGACGGGAGAGCCTTTCAAACCAACACCACCTCCTGGTGCTGCATAAACTGGCACAGGACAGGGTGCACCAAGTTGATGAATTCAGTAGATTTACCATTCAGTAAAGAGCTTTTTTGTCACAGCGAGAGGCAAACACCAGGGCCCCTTTGCTCGAAGCGCTAACCGTGCCTGAAGTTAGCCGCAGTACCTAGAAGAGGGATTTTGAAATCACGTGACTGGCTCGGTAGGGATGCGGGGAAACATGGCGGTGCCCCGGTGAGTGAGCGCCGCTCGCTTTGGAACTAATATCTCGTCGTAGCTGCGATATGGGCGTATTAGTCAGCAATGAATAGTGCAAAGGCTTTCGCTTTGCCTAACCTCACTTAAATTGCGAAGCATGAGCAATGACCTCACTGCATTTTTCAGATAGTCTTTCAATTCTGGCCATTCCTAAGCCTAAATGAACGCGACAATTGTCGGCATGGCAACGTCTTTGGGAAGCGGATTGTCTTGACTCGATCGGCCGGGTATTGATAGCACACTAAAGTAGACAGCGTCCCAATAGACCTTGTTCTAAATTTTCCAAGCACCGAGGCGCATGCTACGAGTGTAGTTACATGCGTTGTAAGTGCTGGCGTCTGCAGCAGTAATTGTTCTAAAGCAAAAAGTCTAAAACAAATTTTGACTTGCACGCACGTTCATCGAAGCCTTAGTATGATTATTTACTTCAAATCTTTTATAAGAGGAAGGCCAGTGCACGCGGACCGTAGAATTACACTTCCAGCGTTCTCCTCGATACTTGGATAATTTAGAAAAACGTCTATTGGGACGCTGTCCGCTTTTCTGTGCTAGCAATACCCGGCCAATTGAGTCAAGGCAATCCGCTTTCCAAAGACGCTGCCATGCCGACAATTATCACATTGTTTTAGGCTTAGGAATGACCAGAATCGAAAGACCCTAAATAATGCGGCGAGGTCATTGCTCATGCTTTGCGATCTAAGTCAGGTAAGGCAAAACGAAAGCCTCCTGCACCATTCATTGCTGACTAACGCACCTGATAATGCAGCTACAACGCATATTAGTTCCAAAGCGAGCGGCGCTCACTCACCGGGGCACCTCCATGTGTCCCCGCATCCCTACCGAGCCAGTCACGCGATTTCGAAATCCCTCTCCTAGGTACTGCGGCTAACTTCAGGCGCGGTTAGTGCTTCGAGCAAACTGGCCCAGAACCCCGCGAGGCCTGAAGCAGGGGCTCTGAACCACAGCCGACATGAGGTTCAAAACTCTCGAAGACTGGCAAAATCCCGCTGTATTGAATCTGCACAAGCCTGCATGCATGCAAGGAGCTATAAAGCAGGAGACCCGAATGACGATTCTTGTAAAAAAATTAATTTATTTAGTACCAAAAGATTCTACATATAGATATTTGTGAGAAGGTTTGTTGTACATAATACCTCTATTACGCAGCGAGGAGAGCTCGAGGAAAAGCCAAAGACCAATGCGGGTGATTAGTCTCCCCCCCTCCCAAGAAACGCCGACGTTGGGTTTGCCAATTCGGGACGAGGGCCGTCTCTGGGAGACGAGCGCGGAAGGCTTACACAGAAAGCCCAGACAAGGTATTGAGTGGGGGCTCTCATTTGTTACTCTATATACAACTAGGAGCTATACAATCAGTGGTATGGTACACTCTGAGCATGCCCACACACATAAATACATGCGGTAGCCTCGCGTATCCGCCGTCCAAAAGCGTCCGTCTGATATGCTATGTACAAGTGCGGCAGGCATGCAGTCGGCTCTCGCTTTGGCCGAGCGACGGCTGCGTAGCAAGTTCCCGGCTTGCCACCTATTGCTTTCAATGGGCCCCTCCTCGGCGGAACCCAAGGACGTTAGCTCGTTCACAGACGCGGTCTGCAGCGTTCTGCCTGACCGTAGAGAAGACCGGACCGGACCACCGCATCCTACAGCGACGAATCCCCCGCACTCCAAGGAAGGGACGTCGAACGATCCTTCGGTGCGTATGTACACGGACTGCCACGAGAAACGAATGGGGAAATCGTTAACGCTTCGTTTCAATGCCTTCCAAAAATTTGTTCTCCTTCAGGAAGTCGACCTGTCGAAAGAAGTTTGTAAAGCTGGGGAATGATTCGGAGCCGGCCGGTGAAACGTTGCCCGTTTAAAACACCCGAGACAAAGAGAGGGACACACGCACACCGTTTCGAACACGCCAGCGCGTTTTGCGAGTTTCTTTTGAAGTGCCGCGCACCGACGAATGGTGCAGGTAACTGCGTGAAACACAAGTGGCAACGCCGATCCAGACTCAAACCGACTCCGCCGAGAGGACGGACAGGTGTAGCGGAGGTCGACGAGGTCGCGCCGACCGGGACGCGAGACTTCGGCGACCGAATTTCCCGGGTTGTCGTCTGCCCCCGCCACCCGAGTCAAATGTTGGGACGTATAAAGCACTCTTGAAGTCGAGCGCGAAGTAACCGAGACGCACAACTGTATTTAAAATTTCCACGCAATATACTCCCTCGTAATGCTACTTTAAAAAAAAAAAAAAAAAATTTAACTGCGAATTATGTTTTGTACATTCAGCTTTCCCCTTCCAATTTCCAGCTTATTTATTCAAAACGTGCGTTTCGAACGCTTACACGCACCGCTCTACCATTGAGTGGGAAGCTCCCACAATGCACACGAGACCCATTGATATAGAGAAAAACAAAAAATGTCGAAGGAGAAAACGGGCAAACCACCAATCCAACATGCAATGTACCGGTGAAAGAGCCAATGTGCGGAGGCCAATGCAGGGGCACAAAACACGACGATAAGAATTTGACAGACTGGACACCAGCGTCGACGTTCCACCGAAACCTCCTCTCAATCGGCAAGAGTCCCGGCCGACCGCCGACGCGGCGCTCGTGTCGTCAACGCCTGCGGCCTTTTGTTTTAGTTGTGGCAACCTATGCGATAACGCAAGTCTTTCGGGTTGCACGACCTTTCGTACCGGGAGTAATCCCCCACAACGTCAAAGTTGCGAGAAATAAATTTGTAGCCACGTCCGAAAAATGTGCATGCGTCCCTTTCTTTTGCCCTAATTCAACTCGGGTGATTGCAAAAGCGGGGCAAGCTCCTCCCATAAAGCCCTTCACACTCTCCCCTTTAGCAGAGAGAACGCTGGACAGGAGGCTAGTCCACTTGCCTCCTCTTCAGTGTTCCCTCTGCTAATCTGGAAAGAGTAGAGGGCCTTATGAAAGGAGCTTGCCCCGCTTTTCTTAACCTACAACGCAGTATAAACGGTCACACAAACAAATGGCACGAAAATTTAAAACTGAGAGAAAGGAGGGAGACGATAAGAAGCGGTTAATCGAGGTTTAACGCACCGTGTTCTCCCTTATCTGCAAAGTCTCTGGCTGTTTACTGGTGAAAGCCGAGATATCTGAGCACTCTTGCCTGGGTTCAGTCCCAAGGTACGCACAAAAACAGAACAATTTCCCCCCCCCCCCCCCTTCTTAGATTGTCAGTGAGCCCTCAAGGGGAGTGAAATATGACAGAGTGATGAAAGGGGCAACCCACTACGAGATGCGAGGCGTGCCGCCCATGCAGCATGGCGACACAGGCGAGGTCGTACAGCCACATCGGGAGCCCCTCTTTGCTCGGCTTAGGACGAACAACGGACAATGCTAAGCGGCCTAGAAAACGGCGGACTTTTGGCAGGAACCTCCAAGAAGCGACACTGTCACGGCAAGGAGGCGTCTACTAAGAATGGCACCTGCTTGCAGTTTGCTAGCGATCGGGACTCGACTGAAACCACGAGTAATCACCAGAGATTCAAGTTTTGACTCAGTTTTGACAATATTCACTTCACCTTGCCATTCCTTTTCTTTCGTCACAACGCCACACCGAGGTGTCAATGTGAAAAACAGCAAATAATCGTGAGAACATGATGGAGACGACCCTTTTTGTTTTGTTGCTCGAGCTTTCTCGACTGCATAAAAACGCAACACATCTTCAACCAGTGTTCAGATTCACTTCCCACTTTGAGATATATTAGATGCGAAGAATTAAATAGAAAAGCAACCCTTTCAATCTTTTCCACAAACCTGAAATTATTATTCGGTATACATTTATCATTTCTCCTTTTGGTAAACCGAAAGAAAACTACACACCCTAGTCCATACACCGAACACCCATTTTACGATGTTGTTTTGCAGTCAACTCTGTAAGAAACACTGTCAATGTCAAAACAAACAAAAAATCTGCCATTTATTTTTTGTTCCCACTTATTTTTTTTTTTTTGCTATTTAAAGCAATATGTTCGAACCAAATGAGAATGATGACAGCAGAGGCACTACGAAGTTGTCCACACGAGCAGCGGTCGATGCTATCCCCAGATATTGCCGATACCTGTCGTGCCTAGCCTCTTCTTACAGGTGGAAGCCACCGAAGCAGACTGTAGAAAGGTTTTTGATGAACAGAGCACAGTCACGCATCAACTGCATGTTTCGTTTGCAATAGAAGTTTGTCTAAAGCGCTTCCCCTATTTTTAGTCCTTACAAGATATGCCCTTCTCCAATGCCAGCCTACCTCAAGGTAATAAATATGAATGAAGCTTCTTCGAAACTGCTTCGAGCCCAAAAGTAAAGAGAAATGAGACAGCGGCTATTACCCGAGCTTAAACTATGTACAGCGTGCTTATGACCTGCTCCGTGGATAAAAATCAAAAGTTCTTCGTGGTCCCCGTGTAAAATGTAGAAAAACAAACGTACCACTTTTTAAATCGCCAACAAAAACCAAGTTCCAAACATTCAATGTTGACGTTCAACTGTGCGATGGTAACATTAAATAGTAGCTCCAATTTTTTACTAAAGAACATTAAAGAGTGTGTTACATTACAGTTGCATTTTGCCGTCCGTCTCGGAAGAGGGTCATCGCGAGTCTTTTACTGCACGGCAGCAACCAACCGGAGGTGAGCTCCATGAAGACTTGAGAGGCAACTGCTTTTTTTTTCTTGCATATATTGATCTCCACTGTCACTGGGTGCTCGCCTTTGTGCGGTAATGCAGTGGGGAAACATACGCATGACCGCAACGCGATACGAATGAAACGATTCGAGTACTGGAACCACCGGCCCTCGCGCGAGCCGGCGTTTAATGCTTCAATCCCGAACCCTGGCTCGAACCTCGTTCACGTTTCCCAGAAACGTCGTCGTAATTTTCGTGCATCCTCGCGTCCTGCCGCGCAAGTAAGGCCAAGTCTACGGCACGGGCGCACCATTTTCGAATGCGCCGTGAACCTTTGGCTCTGGTTCCGGCACAGAGATGTCTTTCGAAGACTGCAGTCGGAGCTTCCACTAACAGGCTGGAGGGTTTTTACGGCAGTTGGAGGGTTTATGAAGAAGCTACGCACCGCCTACACTGTACAAATCTACGCTGGTTGACGCAACCGAGTTGCCGATGGAGAACAACGCGATGTCCACTCGCTGCTGCCAAGTAGGACGAGGCCTAAAAATGAGTCGCTAGGTCTGTTGGATGTCCAAAATGTCGGCAGTCGCGCCACCGAGAGAGAGGCCCGTCGGGGCCTCGTCCATGGGGACGTGGGATCACCCTCTCCGTGCGCGAGGTTATTGCTCTACAAATCACTGCAGCTGCCAGTCAACGAATCATGTTGGTTCCCAATGGGCAGTCGTCCAAACAACAAGTTAGCGCGACGCCGCCGCCGATCACTTCGGGCCGAAGCGACGACAAAATGAGCAAAACTTAAAAACTGCATTAGCAGTAGCTGAACCCTTCGGTCGTTTCCAAAAAATAATAAAATAAGAAAACAAGGCTTTCTGTGACACAATCTCCGGCGATTCGAGTCGCCTCTGGGACGCCCGATAACGGCGTCGCCCTAAAACAACCAACACACCCAACGTAAATTTTTAAAAAATCCCGAAAAAAAAAAAAAAAAAAAAAGTGAAAAATCTGAATTAGCCTGGCCAAGAAAAACGCACCTTGCTCGCCGCGCTAAAAAACACGAGGACACACACTTCCCATATTGCTTGCAAGGTGCACAGGCAGAGTATTTGTGACGTCGCTCGTCCACGCCTGGCGAGGACGAAACGGAGTTTTGTCGCGAGAACGAGAACCCGCGCGGAAAATAATACCGCGAGCCCGGCCAAGACACGCGAAATCCATTCTTTCCCACTTGTGAGGCATGCACTGTTTCCGGGGGACACATTCACAACCGCAAGTTTCCTTCCTAAATGTCACAGCTCAAAGTAAGTACAACTGAAAATAAACCACCCCCTTGGCACAAAAAAGTAGTTCCCGGCGTCCCTTGCGCCGGCACTCGTGGAACGGAGGTCGCACCTCTGGCGAGCAGTCTGCGTCGTTCGAGGACGTCTGCTTTCCACGAGGGTGACCCTCGTAAACAGTGACTATTGACAGACGCTTCGTGCAGTTGCACAATGGGAGGTGCTTTCGCGATTTCTCACTAACACCTCCCTAAAAGATATGTACTGGCTAGCCTTTGCTGTAAAATGGAAATGTGCCGCTGTACGAGGTACCGCCGCACCGCAGACCGACACCGTGCACTACCCGCCCAAACTGTTTTAACGGCCCACCAAAGCGAGGATAGGCGAGTCGAGTGGAGCGGCACGCCAAAGTAAACGACAAAAACAAGCTTGTTCGGTTCCGTGGCCTCCGTCGTCGGGCCCTCCACGACGCTGACGGTCGGTTGACAGCCTGGTTGTGGTGCGGCGTGGCTTCCCAGCGTCCCAACAAGCAGCACTCCGTGGGCCAATCCTGAAATTCGTCGAAAGGCCAGTCAACAATTTTCTTATCATCCGTCCACGTTTTGCACGGCCAACTTGTGCCCACAAAACACAACGGGGTCGAGACCGGCCGGTGTCAATGACGATCAAGCGACCGATTAGGATTTAAGGGGGGGACACTACCAGAAAAAAGAAGTTTTGAAAAAAAAAGTTGATTTTGCAACCAAATTGTTGAGTCCATGTTTATACAGCCGAAAGTTAGTCTACCTCAGTGGGCGTCTGGCATCTCAGCTGTAGATGAGCAATTTAGCCAGTGCGGTACAACCGCCAACCTGGGGTCTTTATTTTCGCAAAAACAAACTAGGCATCGCCGAACGCTCAATCTCCGCCCAAAGGTAGCGCTAGGGGTCACAACCAGATGCCAAAGTTTCAGCCCGATCCGATAACTTAATCAAAAGTTATAAGTGATTTTCTCAAAATTTCTATGGGAAAATGGCAGCCGACAGAGTTTTCGAATACATGGGGCTCTACGGCACCAGAAACCGAAAACGGGCAAAAATGAGCTCCATTTTCCCATTGAAATTTTCAGAAAATCACTTATAACTTTTGATTAAGTTATTGGATCGGGCTGAAACTTTGGCATCTGGTTGTGACCTCTTGAGCTACCTTCGGGCAGAGAATGAGCGTTCGGCGATGCCTAATTTATTTTTGCGGTAGAACAAACCCTGTAAATTTTCTTTTGTGACACCCTGTAGATAGAGCTGACGGTTTTGTGGACCTAGGATAGATGGCGCCACTAAAACTCCGTATAATAAAAGTTTTGACGATGATACCAGGTTTTTGACGCATTTATACTTATGTTGGAACGACAAGACTTATACAAAAGTTACCTTTTATCGAGCAGATATTCGCACAACTTGCTATCTTCCTGCAAGACCCCCATTGACGTCACGCCGCGTGTTTCTCATGGCCGCCGCTCGCGGCTGCAGGTCGGGGAATATTCTAATTTTTGCCTCGTGATTATGCAGCAGAATCGCAACATTTTGAAGGAAGGAGGTGTGTTTTCTGTCCTTTGTGACAAGGTGAACAATGTCAAAAGTAGAAGATGCCAATTCTTTCAACGTTAAAATTGTTGCACAGCTCCTTTAATGGGGCCAAAACAGCGAAGGCAATCATGTACCGAGTGCATGAACTATCGGCAAAAAGAAAAAGGGGCAACTTTTAATAACGAGATAAGGCAAAATGCAAACCTAAGTGTTAGTTTTAGGGCCAGAAAATTGTATACTTCTGAGTGGCAAAAGTAGCGATTTCATAAAGACCTTTAGAGCACTTCGCTTGGAACAAAAGTATAATTTTTTTGGTGCCCATCGTGCTATTAACGCAAGTGGCAAGATGAAAAGCACAGCAAGCCCCAATATCTCTCGTAGCAATGTCATAGTTTAGAATGTAGTAGCAGCTTCCTTATGGCGACGAGTCAAGAATTCAGGCGACACTTTGCCCAGAAGAGTTATGCAAGGGGTACCCCTCACAGCCCAAAAATTAACCCCTTAGAAATGTTGCCGCGTGCGGTCTGCCTTACCTGGGCGCACAAACACACACATGCACATCAATGGGACGTGTGTATTTGTGCACCCAAGAAAGGCAGAGAGGTGTGGCCTATCTGCGCGCAAACGTTTGCTGCTTCTTCATTGGCGGCAGTTTTGCTACCCTGGGGGGAAAACGGACCCTTTATAAGGGTCCGTTTTATGAGGGAAAAACGGACCCTTTATAAGGCAGAGTGAGGCGTTGCTTCAATGTTCTCTCTCCGATTTTGACGACTGTCTTGTAACTATGTAAATAAACCGTTGTTCCATTACCAAACCTCCAACCTCCACTGAACTCTTGGGTTCTTCACATCAGGGAATGAACGTCATCAAAGGGCACGAAAGCCTCAGGACGTGCGCCTCGAACCCGCCTCAAACAGCGCCCACTCGGCTGCGGCAGCCAACAACATTGAGGCACTCTATCCTGTCTGTTTGAGCCACTCGCTTTATCTCAAACAATTTGAAACCAGACGCAGTGCATCTCTTTGCGTTTGCGAGTACCCCCGGTTTCCCGCTGTCATCCACTTCAGGCTTCTGGATGGGCAAGTATGCGAGTTACACAACCGGCTTTAAACTCAAATTCGTTGCCTTTGCTCAAGACAACAGCAAAAGAGCGGCCGGGCGAAAGTTGTGAAACTTTTGACAAATATAAAGGGTTTTAAAACATTTCAGTTTTTCTCCGTGTAATGGTTGCGTCCCTAGTTGTCGCCCAAAATCATAAAAAAATACCTACGGCCATTACACGCGTATATACGGTATATGACAAGAGGAGCTCAATATGTACTAACTGTGCAAAAATCAACCTCCTAGCTTCAAAAATTAAAAAAATATATATTGTCAGGTTCCAACGTCTCTTAAAGGGGCGGTGCAACGATATTCAATTGGAATGTTTTTCACTTTACACGAGCTTACTGGCAATAGTGGGACTCAAGGATACTCGCACGCAACGCCACCGACCAAGAAACTTCTTTGTTGCGCTGTAATTTCGAGAACAAAACCGAGCGTTTTCATCCAATCTCTCCTTCGCAAAACCTGATGACGTAGCTGGGCGGTAGGAGTACCGCCCAGTGACGATATTTGAATGCGGCTCATAGATTGGACCCGAGCATTGCGTGGGCACTCGATTTGGGCTCGTGATAATCTATAGTTTGAGAAGCATTCGGGTAGTGTCCTGTGTCCAATCGCTGCAATGACGACAACAGCCGAACCATAACAATGTCTGGAAAGCAGCGCGTGTCCTGTGCCTTGCCAACCCCAGCGCATGGCTATGATCGACATTGGCGGCATATAATCGGCTCCAGATCACGTGGCCGCTTGTTTTGGCTGCGAGTTGAGGAGGTGAACTCTGCTCGTTTTTCTTTATTTTTTTTCTGCGACTTCGATTGCATGTGGTGAAAAACAAACGGGTATTTCACAGGTCATTAACGTCAGGGATCCGTTCTAAGTGGCATTTTCGCAAAATACAAAATTCGTTGCATCGCCCCTTTAAACACTTGCTCTAAGACACCCGTAAATCGTGGCCGCTCATTCCAACCGCCAGAACCAACAACACCTCGAGCTACTTCTTCTTTCTCGGCGGCTCGGCTGTGCATGACAACGGTCGCCGAGTCTCGGCGGCCAAACCCATACCTTACAATCCTCCCCCCTTAGATTAAATGTTCAGCCGGTCTTCATAAAACTTCAGCAGCTGGTCAGCATGTGCCAGTCCCGCTGGTCGTCCAGTATTGCGGTCCTTCAAGCGATAGTCGTTCAGCCCCACTTTCCCCACCACCACAAATGGCCCAGAGCGTCTCGGTGCCAATTTTTCCGCCACGCCCTTGCTGGCATCGCTCAGAGTGTGCAGATCACGGAGCACTAGATCACCGATCCTAAAGTTACACTGGCGTCGATTTCTGTTTTAGTAGCGGCGCTGCTGCTCTTGGGCTCTTCTCTGGCTCTCTAGTGCAAACTCGTGTGCGTCTTGCAGCCTAGATGTCACCTCTGCCATGAAGCCTGGAGCTCGGCTGTCTGGTGTAGGAAGTTGATCGGGGTTTTGTTCTCATGGTTTGCGGAGCTGGCGCCCATAGCACAGAAAAGCTGGCGTGTACCCTGTGGTCACACTTTCGCAAGTTCTCATCGCGAATGAAACTTCAGGAATACGTTGGTCCCAGTCCCGATGGTCATTGCGGTATGCCACGAGGCACTCCTTAACTGTTGCGTTATGCCGCTCTACCATCTGCCCTGCAGGGCGGTAGGGTACCGTGTGGCGGTCTTTGATGCCGAGGTGCTTCATGACGCCCTTCCACAGCCGGGAAACGAAGACTCTTCCATTGTCACTCGATATGATCTTGGGAAGCCATGCCGACAAAACACCTCAATCATTTTTTCCAGGATGGCCTTACTGGTCGGAGCTCGAAGTGGAAATAGTTCAACAAACTTTGTGAACTTGTCGATGACCACGAGAAGATATCTGTGGTGGTGTTTTGATATAGGCAATGGCCCAATGATGTCTACGCTCAGCTGTGTCATAGGTTCCTCTGCCCAGGTACTGTCCATTAGTCCCCCGGCTTTTGACGACGAGGCTTCAGAGTCTGACAGGACGGGCGAGATCGCACATAGCGTGAAACGTCAGACCTCATACCGATCCAAAAATACCTCTCAGCGACTCGCTTCAGAGTCCTGAAATACCCCAAGTGTCCACTTAAAGGGTTATCGTGTGACAACTGCAGTACCGTCTGGCGTATTTGTTTTGGAACCCAGATGAGCTTTCTTTCCCCTGAAACTTTTAGTAGCTGTCCGTCGTGATCGATTTCACTATCCTCAGAAACATGTTGTATTCGACGTGCCTCTGTTTCGTCGGTCAGTAGGGTTGTTCAGTCTTGGAGGTAGCGAATTACCTCGGAGATTTCAGGATCTTTCTGCTGTTCATCAGCAAGCTGGGATGCATTGAGGAGGAGTGATATGTCCGTCTCCTCCACTGTGGCATTTTCCTCGAACCGAAGTCGGTGCTCTGGCTCCACTGTCTCTATGGGGAACCATTCATCAGTTTCGGTGTCCAGTGCTTCCGACGGCGGTACCGTGACTGGAGCAGGGAACCTGCTCAAAGCATCAGCTGGGATGTTTGCTGCTCCTTGACGGTGTCTGATGAGGCAATCGAAACCTTGCAAGCGTAGCACCCATCGACGTACCCTGCTTGAAGTCTGTTCCGTGGTGAACATTCACTTGAGAGAAGCGTGGTCGGTGTGTACCTCAAACTTGGTATGTTCCAAATACGGCCTGAACTTGTCAATGGCCCAGACTACGGCCAAACACTCCCATTTTTGCACGGTGTAGTTCCTTTCAGCAGCATTCAGAGATCGACTAATAAATGACACTGGCTGCAGTTGTCCCTCCGTGTCCTGCAAGAGGACTGCTGCAATGCCGGTGCCGCTCGCATCGGTCTCCACCACGAACGGTCGATTGAGATCAGGGAGTGCAACCACCACCTTGTCTGCCAGCATGGTTTTGAGCTGCTGAAATGACATTTCTTGCTGGGTGCTCCACCGCCAGGATACATTCTTCTGTAGAAGAATGGTCAAAGGACGGGCCACTTCAGAGAACTTTGGCAGGAAAGACCGGCAGTACCCGGCCAATCCAAGAAAGGCTTGAATGTCCTTGACACTTTGGGGGGTTGGGAAGTCGCGTACAGCTGAAACTTTATCCGGATCAGGCCTGCACTCTCCCGGTGAAATTATGTGCCCTAGAAACTTCAGCGACCGCCTGCAAGCTTGCGTCTTCGTTGGATTGATGGTAAGTCCAGCATGTGCGATCCTAGACAACACCACTTCAATATGCCGCAAGTGATCTTCAAATGAACAAAAGTATATCAAGACATCATCCAAGAAGGCCATACAAAATTGGTGCTTGATTCCCACAAGTACTTTGTCCATGAGAGCTTGGAATGTGGCTGGTCCACCAGCCACGCCAAAGGGCATCCTTTTGAATTCAAATGTACCCTTGTGGCATATGAATGCAGTCTTGGGGATATCCTCGTGGCGGACAGGAATCTGGAGGAAGGAAGCCTTGGGACAGGTCGAAGCTTGTGAACCACTGAGCTCTGCCCAACTCTGCCAGTACCCAGTCTGTCCGTGGCATTAGGTATACCGGAACTTGGGTTTTAGCATTGAGCGGCCGGTAATCCACAGCTAGTCGGTACCCTCCCGACTTCTTCGCAACCAGGACTGGGGCACAGGACCACTGGCTCGAGCTGGGTTGTATCAAGTCCTGCTGCAGCAGATCTTCAGTGCAGGAATCCATGATCTGCCTTTTGTGAGCATTGACCGGGCGAAGCCTGCAGCGAATCGGCGCGGAATCTCCAGTGTCGATGCTGTGCTCCATCAGTCCCGTGCAACCAGGACGTTTGTCAAATAGTGTGCCAAACTTTGCCAGCATGGTTAAAACATCCGGATGCTTTGCATAGTCAACGTCAGGATTGTCGTCGTGCAGCAGATGTCGATCATCTGTAGGCGTTTTTGCCTGACGCCGGTCATTCTCTCGTAGGAACTGATCATCCGCAGGCTGTTCTCTCTGCACACAAGGGCCTTCACTTGACTGGGCGAACAATCGCTCTAAGCTATACACTTGTTCGTTATTGGCCTCACCGGACTCTTCTCCATGAATTCTTCTGGTGACTGTAGATCTCCAAAGCCAGAGAACCTGGGAAGCTGGGCGGAGATCCACAGGGCATGCATGGGATCTAGATCGGGCACTCCGTTGGTCGCAGTGACGGCTGGCGTTACCAACGGAGAGGGTAACAAGGGCTGAGGCGACAAGGGCTGAGGCAACAAGGGCCGAGGCAACAAAGGCTGCAAGGGCTGAGGCAGCTCAGGGTCCAGCTCACCTTCTGCAAGGTCAAAGGGCGCGGCAATCAAAAGCTCGCGAATGTGGGCGGCGATCTGTTCCCGATGGAGCGCTGAACCATCCGTTTGCTGCATCATCGTACAGAGAAAGTCCGGCGGCACGAAAAGTGGTCGATGAGACATCTTAATATCCCGGACGAGCCCCCACTTGTCAGGTTCCAACGTCTCTTAAACACTTGCTCCAAGACACCCGTAAATCGTGGCCGCTCATTCCAACCGCCAGAACCAACAACACCTCGAGCTACTACTTCTTTCTCCTCAACTCGGCGGCTCGGCTGTGCATGACAACGGTCGCCGAGTCTCGTCGGCCAAACCCATACCTTACAATATATATTCTCGAGGAGTATATTTCTTTAATGACCTTCCAGCCCACGTCTCATACTCCATTGGTCTGTTCGCTGACGACTGCGTAATATACTCTGAAATAACTAGCGATTCTGCTGTTTAGTCACTTCAGAGTGACCTTAACAAAGTTTCTTCCAGGTGTGATAGATGGCAAATGAAACTTAACATTAAGAAGCGTAAATCCACGAGTATTACGTCAAAATAACCATTGTCCTTCTTACAACATCGAAAGTGTTGCATAAGATTCTGCATCTTTATATAAATACCTTGGCATACACGTAACTAGTAACCTAGCGTGGAACACTCATGAATATGTAACTAGTACTGTTACCCGCATGGTCGGCTTCCTCAAAAGAAACTTCTCTCCTGCACCGCTGTCCTTAAAACTGCTCCTTTATAAATCCTAAGTTCGCAGTAAGCTCGAATACCTAGCCAGTACCTGAGACCCTGCTAAAACTCTCGCACGATTGCTAGAAGCGGTTCAAAACCATTTCATTTGTTTCATACTACATAACTCTCGTTGCACATCAAGCGTGACAGCAATAAAAATAACTGTAGGGCTACCTGACTTCTCCCTTCGCAGAAACGCATCCCGGCTTTGCTTATTTCATAAGGTCTACCACCGTAACCCATCATTACATCAGCATCTCTTAACACAACCAACCTATCTCTCTCATCACGTGTCGATCATCGAAATAAAGTAGGCATCCCCCTGTGTCCCTCATCAAGTTTTAATCAGTCTTTTATACGCACGATATCTCTGCATTGAAATCGCCTTCCAGCACCTATTGCCGACATAGTCGAAAGCGCCGAATGTAAAGATGCCATTTGAGAGTTTGTTTCGTGTTCAGATTAACAGTTTGGTGTGACGTTTATCTGCCTCCAAATACTTTTGTGTACGCATTTTGATGCTTTGTTTCTTTTATATACACCTGCCAATTTTTATCTGTGTTTGTGATTTAGGTGCTGTTTGTCCATTCACCTTTGTATAATGCCATCGGGCCCTGAGGGAGGAAATAAATAAATAAATAAGAGCCCCGTTACTGGATCACCTTGGCTGTGGAACTTTTCGAAAACGCTGCGCAATAAAGAGTGTTTGAAACCGTGTCCGAATATTTATGGCAGTGGCATAGCCGTACTGTTTGACTCGTGCCATTTCCTGGTTGCAAGTTTTTCACAAAAGCGACTTATCATCGCCTCCGTGCTTTTAAATTTGGTAAAATGCGTAGGGTTCTCTTTGTAGGCGACCCGGTGACTCTAAACAAATCTACCTCAAACATGTCGCACGTGCAAAGAAACTTCTTTTTCAAATCCGGCGGGCAAGGATTTTAAAAACGTTTTGATGCCCGCAGCAATATAGAGGAAAGCGCTGTTAATGGATTGGGCAATTTCATAAAAATTGACCGCATCTCCACGTGGTGAATGATGTTGCTTGGGGTGAAGCTCTGGTGGTGCTTGTCTGCGTAGACGCCGAGCCGCAGCATGCCGAGCCTTTTCATTCATATCAGTAGGAGAATGTGTGGTTTTCTTATTTTTATTTTTTTAAGAAGACATGGGATGGTATCTCAGAACCCCCTACTCTTTTTTTTCTTCCTTTTCTTTTTAGGGGCGAAGCTCCTTAGGGGCTGGCCATGTCCATCCGCCGTCCGTTGTCCGCCGTAGGCCGGCGTCGGGTGCTCGTGCTTCTGCTCGTGAGATCACGTGCTCACGAGCACGTGAGCACATGCTCACGTGCTCGTGTAGGGCAAAAAAAAAAATTGGAAAAAAAAAGATGAAAAAAAGTATGAAAAAAGAAAAAGAAGAAAACCACACATTCTCCTACTGGCATGAATGAAAAGGCTCAAAGAAAAAGAAGAAAAAAAAGAGTAGGGGGTTCTGAGATGCCATCCCATCTGTCTGCTTAAAAAAAGAGAAAGAAGAAAACCACACATTCTCCTACTGACATGAATGAAAAGGCTCAAAGGAAAAGTGGAAAAGAAGAGTAGGGGGTTCTGAGATGCCATCCCATCTGTCTGCTTAAAAAAGAGAAAGAAGAAAACCACACATTCTCCTACTGACATGAATGAAAAGGCTCAAAGGAAAAGTAGAAAAGAAGAGTAGGGGGTTCTGAGATGCCATCCCATCTGTCTGCTTAAAAAAAGAAAAAGAAGAAAACCACACATTCTCCTACTGACATGAATGAAAAGGCTCAAAGGAAAAGTAGAAAAGAAAAGTAGGGGGTTCTGAGATGCCATCCCATCTGTCTGCTTAAAAAAAGAGAAAGAAGAAAACCACACATTCTCCTACTGACATGAATGAAAAGGCTCAAAGGAAAAGTAGAAAAGAAGAGTAGGGGGTTCTGAGATGCCATCCCATCTGTCTGCTTAAAAAAAGAGAAAGAAGAAAACCACACATTCTCCTACTGACATGAATGAAAAGGCTCAAAGGAAAAGTAGAAAAGAAGAGTAGGGGGTTCTGAGATGCCATCCCATCTGTCTGCTTAAAAAGAGAAAGAAGAAACCCACACATTCTCCTACTGACATGAATGAAAAGGCTCAAAGGAAAAGTAGAAAAGAAGAGTAGGGGGTTCTGAGATGCCATCCCATCTGTCTGCTTAAAAAAAGAGAAAGAAGAAAACCACACATTCTCCTACTGACATGAATGAAAAGGCTCAAAGGAAAAGTAGAAAAGAAGAGTAGGGGGTTCTGAGATGCCATCCCATCTGTCTGCTTAAAAAAAGAGAAAGAAGAAAACCACACATTCTCCTACTGACATGAATGAAAAGGCTCAAAGGAAAAGTAGAAAAGAAGAGTAGGGGTTCTGAGATGCCATCCCATCTGTCTGCTTAAAAAAAGAGAAAGAAGAAAACCACACATTCTCCTACTGACATGAATGAAAAGGCTCAAAGGAAAAGTAGAAAAGAAGAGTAGGGGGTTCTGAGATGCCATCCCATCTGTCTGCTTAAAAAAAGAGAAAGAAGAAAACCACACATTCTCCTACTGACATGAATGAAAAGGCTCAAAGGAAAAGTAGAAAAGAAGAGTAGGGGGTTCTGAGATGCCATCCCATCTGTCTGCTTAAAAAAGAGAAAGAAGAAAACCACACATTCTCCTACTGACATGAATGAAAAGGCTCAAAGGAAAAGTAGAAAAGAAGAGTAGGGGGTTCTGAGATGCCATCCCATCTGTCTGCTTAAAAAAAGAAAAAGAAGAAAACCACACATTCTCCTACTGACATGAATGAAAAGGCTCGGCAAGCTGCGGCTCGGCGTCTACGCAGACAAGCACCACCAGAGCTTCGCCCCAAGCAACATCATTCACCACGTGGAGATGCGGTCAATTTTTTCATAATATTTTTCATCTTTTTTTTTCCAATTTGTTTTTTTTCCCTACACGAGCACGTGAGCATGTGCTCACGTGCTCGTGAGCACGTGATCTCACGAGCAGAAGCACGAGCACCCTTTTTATTCATTTCAGTAGGAGAATGTGTGGTTTTCTTCTTTTTCTTTTTTTAAGAAGACATGGGATATCATCTCAGAACCCCCTACTCTTTTTTTTCTTCTTTTTCTTTTTTCATAATTTTTTTAATCTTTTTTTTTCCTTTTTTTTTTTTTTTTGCCCTGCACGAGCACGTGAGCATGTGCTCACGTGCTCGTGAGCACGTGATCTCACAAGCAGAAGCACGAGCACCCGACGCCAGACTACGGCGGACGGCGGACGGACATGGCTAGCCCCTAAGGAGCTTCGCCCCTAAAACGTTTTGATGCAAACGGCAGCCTTACATTTTGAAAACGGTCTGTCGCCCGAAAGCACGAAGGATGGTAGCCAATGGTAACGTCGCCCGATGCGCGATGCGGGCCCCCTTGCAGGCGGCAAGCAGCCTCTGCAGCGCTCCAGTTTTGCCAAAGCCAACTGGGTGAGCACGAGCGGACGGGATGCAAGACGAAGCCACCCACTCTCGCGGCAGTGTGGCGCTGCAGTATCGTCGAAGCTACGCTAGCCTCGTCAATGTCGCACAAGATAATCGACGCCGAGCGTTGATTAACTCGGTCGTGGAGCTGACCATAGACACTGCTTCCATGTGCACACCTCCCTTTCCACCAAAGGTTCATGTCCCGCCGTCCGAAGCACCATGGTTTGGGGACTGCTGTTACGGTAGCTACAGTCTACCGTATTAATTAAAATATAAGTATACTTTTTTTTTTTTTTTTAAATGTTGTCCAAAAATAAGGCGTCGACCTACAATTGTGATTAAAGAATTTCTAACTACATTCGTGACCAAATTTCATGACCCAACAAAGTGCATGGAGCTAATGAGTCACCGAGCCGGCGTTGCAGTAGTGCCGAGCCGCTTTTTGTTTCCGAGCGCTTTTGGTGCATGAAAACAACCGAAACAGGAGCAGCCGTTTCGTGCACATCCCTCAGGCGTCGGGTTTCGTGCCCGTCTGCAACTGCCACGGCTGGCGCTGCTCACGCATGCCCCTCACGATGCAAGGGGGAAAGGGGGACACAACGTGCCACGCACCTTGCTCCCTTGCCCAAAAGAAAATACGGAGGTTTTGCTTCTTGTTCCTCACGGCGGCTAGCAGCGGTGCTCTCGTCTTAATAGGGGGTCTTTCGTCGCTTCGCCCATCTCCACCTTTTAGGGGCGAAGCTTCTTAGGGGCTAGCCATGTCCGTATGTCCGTCTGGCATCCGGCGTCCGGTGTTCGTGCTCCTGCTCGTGAGCTCACGTACTCAGGAGGACGTGAGCACGTGCTCACGTGCTCGTGTAGGGGAAAAAAAGATGAAACAAAATGATTAAAAAAATTATGAAATATGTTTGCGCAGTCGACAGGATTCGAACCTGTGCGAGGAGACCCCAGTGGATTTCTAGTCCATCGCCTTAACCACTCGGCCACGACTGCGGGACAAGTAGGGGGCTCGGAGATGTAGTAACTCAAGAGCTGGGGATGTCATGGATGAAACGCTGCATGTAGCCACTCAACATCTATACAGGAGAGGGCGCTGCGGTCAAATGCGTATATAATCGCGTTAAACGTTGCATGCATTGGCTCAATGTTTATAGACGAGAGGGCGCTGCGGTCAAATGCTCAAATGCGTATATAACCACGTTCCATACCACACATTCTCTTTCTGACATGGATGAAAACGAACGAAAGGCTGGGCATGCTGCGGCTCAGCGTCTAAGCAGACAAGCACCACCAGAGTTTCGCCCCAATCAACATCATTTACCACGTGGAGATGCGGTCAATTTTCGTTTCTTGTTGTCGCCACTTTGCAACGGTGTCAGTGAGGTATTGGTGCGAATTTGTGAGTACCGTGTTTACTCGCATAGCAAACGCACCCCCCAAAACGTGTACCAATATTTGGACTTTTTTTTTCCTCTCGCGTAATGAACGCACTTCCGATTTTTGGCTCTGCGAGTCTCAAATTGCATCCAATTTAGCTAGCCACCTATCCAATTTTCTTTTGCCGCCAAGTGACCAAGTCAAGCCAAGCCAAGCTGCTCTCGCAATGGCTGTAAGTGTGTAGTTGTGGTGGAGGGTGGTTCTCATTTGAACCCGTTCGCATTTCTACCTTCTCGTTTTTACCTTGTCACTTCAACCCAGCGCAAAACAACTTTTGCTTTTCTCCCTTTCTCACTCAAACCGTTCTCAAAACAAACTTTCGGGTTTTGACCATTCTCAAAAGGACTTTTCTCATTTTAACCTTTCTCATTTCAAAATCACTAAAAACCTACTTTCTGGTCTTGACCATTCTCAAAACGCCTTTTACCGTTTTAACCGTGTACATGATCAGGCTAGGGAAAAGTCCAGGCACCAGAAGCTTTATTGCGCCTTGAAATGCTTCTTGGAGAAGGACATCTAGAGGTCATGCCAATCCACGGCATGACGGACGGCACACGGACAAATATACAATCATCGTAGATCCGTACGACCACTCCGACATAGGTTGTAGATAATTCAATATCTTCACAGGGCATGCCAGATGAGCATAATTTGCACCCGATGATTCACGACTGAAATGAAGAAAAAAAGCTGTGCCTGGTAAGAAAGCCCTCAAGCCGCGCAACATTCGCGCCCGCACATTTCGAAAAAAGCGCCGCAGCTCCCAACGCCTGTCTGCATCCCAACGCATCATGGCGCGCACACCCCTCAGCATTGGAGCAATGAACAGCGCCCCGCGTAGACGTGCTCATCTCGACGAGTATGCATATTATAGTACTCGCATTCTCGACGTGACCACCGAACCCGAATTAATCCAACATCATGATCTCGCAATCTTTCTGCGGTACTTACGGCGCATTCCCCGGAAGCGGAAAACGAAACAATGTTTCGCGGAACGCAAACGAGGCAAGGCCTGGAATCGCGGCAGAAAGAAACCGAACCCTCCGGACGATGTCCCTTCGGACGAATCGGAAGTGATTTCAGGGTCGTCTCGTGCGGCATCACCGGTGACACAGGACGCCACTCAACTTCCTTCTACTTGGAGTGCTGGATGTTCTACGGTGAGTGCTCACATTCTGCCTCGCTACGTGACGACCGAGGAGGCGCAGGCGTTGTCGAAAACGATCGCGGAGCGTCATCAAGAACTTGCGTCTGTTTCTGCAACAGAAAGAAAGCTAAGGCTGACATCTCAGAAGCGACCCAGCATGTCGCAAACAGCCCTGGAATTCACGCTTATTGAAATTTCGGCTTACGGTTTTATACCTATCAAGAAAGAAGAATGTCTGAACCATGTGTCGAAATGTATGGGCTCTGCACTGCGAGCAATTGTGGAAAAAGCAAAGGAGAGCCGCCACTGGGAGGAAAGGGCCGACTGACTCAAGACCTCATAAAAAAAATTGACCGCATCTCCACGTGGTGAATGATGTTGCTTGGGGCAAAGCTCTGGTGGTGCTTGTCTGCGTAGACGCCGAGCCGCAGCATGCCGAGACTTTTCATTCATGTCAGTAGGAGAATGTGTGGTTTTCTTCTTTTTCTTTTTTAAGCAGACAGATGGGATGACATCTCAGAACCCCCTACTCTTTTCTTTCTTTGAGCCTTTTCATTCATGTCAGTAGGAGAATGTGTGGTTTTCTTCTTTTTCTTTTTTTAAGCAGACAGATGGGATGGCATCTCAGAACCCCCTACTCTTTTTTTTCTTTGAGCCTTTTCATTCATGTCAGTAGGAGAATGTGTGGTTTTCTTCTTTTTCTTTTTTTAAGCAGACAGATGGGATGGCATCTCAGAACCCCCTAGTCTTTTTTTTCTTCTTTTTCTTTTTTCGTAATTTTTTTCATCTTTTTTTTTCCAATTTTTTTTTTTGCCCTACACGAGCACGAGAGCATGTGCTCACGTGCTCGTGAGCACGTGATCTCACGAGCAGAAGCACGAGCACCCGACACCGGCCTACGGCGGACGGACATACGGACATGGCTAGCCCCTAAGGAGCTTCGCCCCTAAAAGCTAACGAACTACTACTCGTTTGCAATGAAGAACAATTCCTCCAGCCTTGAAGAGATGCAGGGAGCAGTGATGGCGACATTCTATCACGTCAGCTCCACTGACGACAACCCATACCATGACCTGTGCCCCCAAGGACCCGACTCGTGGTGCAAACAGCAGCGTGCTAAGGCACGAGGAGAGGAGCCACCTCCACACAGGTACAAGCTTCCTCATCATGTGTGTGCTGCGATGCTTCCTATATTACAAGAGGCTCTCTGACCCAGCCCTCCTACAACGATGCCTTGGAGCTAAGACTCAAAACAGCACTGAGTCTCTTCACAGTGTAATTTGGCCTTTGCTGCCAAAAGAGCAGCACGCCTCCCTTTTTGCAGTACAGGATGGTGTAAGCACAGCCATCGTGAGGTTCAATGAAGGTAATGAAAGTGCTATTGAAGAGCTTTCCCAAGGGCTAAGTCTGAGACTTGGAACACAGACGCTGCAACGTGCAAAAGAGAAAGATGCCCGCAAGCTTCGGAAGGCAAAATATCTGTCTGAAAATACCAAGAGGAAGAGGGGACCGAAGGAGAAAGAGCGATACTGTGCCGGCGCCAACTAAAATAGTGATTTCATTTGCATTTTTGCTATTCCCAGTTTCATCTGCATTTTACCAATAAACATTTTTGTCTTGCATCTGCTGCTCATGCTTTGGATGTCTTGAGAACCAATCATCCGATTTTATTTCCGTCTGCATCAAAATGATCTAAAATGTTATATACAGGGGGAGAAGCTATTTTCGTTTCCAGAGTATACCCTTGGGATTAGCTGTTACATGTTGCCAATACATGTGACCCCAAAAAGTTATTATCAACAAAACTGCAATTCATTTAACTGTAAAATTATTTCAATAGCTTCTCCCCCTTGGGGAATGTCTTGGGCACATGTAGGCAAGGTTTCAAGGTTCTGATACAGTTTGTTAAGTGAGGCTCTGCTGCGCAAGCGAGAGATATGCATACCTTCATAACTTGGGAACATTTGGATGTAGAGACTTAAAATTACACAGAGTTACTTGTACTGGTGTAAGTAGCATGTGCTCCAAATTTCATTCAGTTGTCTAAAAAATTGATACAGTTATTGTCGATCCCCATGTCCCCCCTTAAGTTCTTGGCATCGCGCTGTGATTTGGCTGAGAGCACTGTAAATAATGGTTTGTTTAAGGGGGGATATGGCCTGGGAGGGTCAACTTTTGAACCCTTCACCCAATTTGATTCAAATTTCGAGGGTTATTTCAGCACTATGAGGAAGGATAATCTGCAAAGTTTTAGCATTATTGGTCAACTTTACAGTATGCGACGGTTCTCACACTTCAGAAAAAAAGACACTTCACTAAGAAGTCTATCGTAGAAAAATAATATTAGCTGGTGGCAAACTTCTTGCTTTAATGTGAAGAACAATACCCACAGTGCAACCTAGATTAAAAATAAATTTCAAAATATTCAATTATGACGAAAATAACAACATTCCAAAACTTAAAAAAAAAGTAAAATTTTTGTGTTTCAAAAAATTTTTTTTTTTTCATGAAGGAGTAGATTTTTTTAGCTGTGAAGTAGTCTATCTTGTTCCCCAGAAAATTTCAGTCCCAGAAAACCTTGAATGATGTCCCTCTGTATTCAGAATGCCAAATGATAGCTTTCCTAAAACAAGAATGCCTGCCACAAAGTGAAACTGAGAAAAATGTGTTTGAAGTTTCAACTCGTTTTTTTTTTAATTTTCGGACGATGCCAGAAATTCGAAATCCACCCGAGTCATTGGTGGCACCTTCAACTACATGAGCATGGGGGGGCAGTGCGTTGAGGCCCCCGAAAAGATTCGTGAGCTTTGTGAAACTGGTGCCAGTCTTGTCCAACGACGCCTAGACGTACCGCGAGTTCGTTCTCTCGAAACTTGCCGATTGATGGTGAGTGCGGTGTCGCGACGATGTCTCCGCAAGTCGAGCAGCTAACAACAAACTGAAGGTTGATGCCAATTCCTTCTTCTCGCAAGCTGAGTAGTTTTCCGTGGCACTTGGGGCAGAGTAAAATCGCAACAAGAGTTTGCACAGCGGACACATTGAGGAGCCGTCCAGGGGCTTTTCAACGGGAGCGTCTGTCGGCTCCGGGTCGTCCGTAGTCCCCGCATCGAAATCGAGCAGGCTGAGCTTCCTCTCGGACGTGGTCAGCACATCCGATTCGGAGATGAAGCTGTAGGCTCCGATGTCTGCCAAGCACCAGTTGAGCTTGAAGATCGTGACGACGGCGGCAGAGACGGCGACGATGGTGCCGGCGGAGACGGGTCCCCGTCTCCGCCGGCCCTTCGTTTTCGCCGTCAAGAACGCCGGCCAAAGCTACTGCGAGTGCTAACTTTGGAAGCAACCATTCCTCGGCAGAAAAACTACCGGGAACAAAGAGGGAAAACGAATCTAAACAGTGGTGAACTAGCGATACGATCAGAAGCGAAAGAAGCTGCCGATAGCGCGCGCATGAGGCAAACAAGGAGCTACATCGCCGAAGGCGGCCAATCGTGAGCCCTGTTTCGGGTCGCAACCAATGGGATTGCTAGTATTATAGTTCCCACTTTTTTTCTGCTTGTATGTACGGGGTTCTCCCGGGCCACAGATAGCCTCAAACGTAGCAAGCTTCTATGGGCAGAAACTAGAGGAAACGGCGCTTCCAACGAGGGTAAGATATCTCGGCTGCGTCGAACGAGCGCGGAGTAGGCCTAATTTGAAAATGCCGAACTTCGCCGTCTTCTCGCTCGGTGGGTCGCCGCGCGCGGCGGCGAGCTTGTCGAAAATAATTTTTTGCAAAATAAATACAGTCGCCGACCTATTTTTCGGACGCCGAAATTTCGGACATGCCCGATTATTCTGACCATTTTCGTGGAACCGCCACTCGCCCCATAGAGTTAATGTATAAAAGTGACTGAAATTCCGGACAACCTACAACTCGTCCTTCGATTTTCCGGACTGGTTTGCGGCCGACAAACCGCCACCACTTGCACTTTACACTTTCTTTTGTAGCAACTCTCACCACTCTCACCGTGAACCGAGGCGCCGAGGGAAGTGGGAAAGTGCGCGGGAAACTCTCTCACAGTGAACCGAGGGAAAGTGCGCGGGCGCCACCCGCGCACTTTCGTTTCATGCTGCGCGTCGAAGTCGGTCGCAGTCACGGTCGGGTCGTGGTGTCGTGTTCGTCAGCGTCCGGGAGCGACGACGTTGTCCGCCGCCGTTGTAAGTGCGCGTGCCTTCTGCCGTTTCCCCCCAAGCGGTGTCAAATGGCGCCAACTGCATCTTCAACTGCGTCAACGGCGCCGACGAAGACTCCAACGAAACGCGGGAGATACTCTACAATGACAATTGAAAAGAAAGCTGCCATCATCAGGGAAGTGGAATCTGGCCGCAGCCAAGCGGAAGTCTGACGGGAATTCAACCGAAGACCCCGTGCCGGATGCACAGTCTATCAGCACAGAGAACTTGATTGCCGATCTGCGCGATGGCGGTCATGCAGTTCCCCCTGCTGTGACATTTGACAAGTTCACGAACATGGACAGTGCGCTCGACGTGTGTGCTGACTTGACGGACGAAGAGATCGTTCGCCAGGTCCTCGAGCCAGACAGCGAATCTGACTCCGAGGACGACGCGCCGGCCATCGTACGGCCGTCCAACGCAGAACTCACCCAAGCGCTTATGGTACTTTCGTCTGTATTCAGTGACAGAACGACTCTCGCTAAAATGCAAAACGATCGGATCGCCCGAAGGCGAAACACCGTCCAGCAAACCATCGACCGTTTCTCGAGCTGCTTGGTATGTAAAGTGCCAATAAAGGCATTTTTTTGGCTGATTTCACTTTTTCGGACTGCGTGATTATTCGGACGTTTGCGCGATCCCCGTCGAGTCCGAAATATCGGTCGGCGACTGTATAATTAATGTAAAATGCCTTCCCCCAAGTTTAACCCATTCGCTACCGAAGCCGGCGAATCGCCGGCTGTGCCGTCAGGGGCCACATTGCCAAAGTCTGCGATTCACCGGTCTGCATGAATTTGTTTTCAAAAGCAATTCATAGATTGAGCGCTATGTAGACTTGGGGTAGTGCAGTTAGACACATTGCCAACGGATGGAGAGGGTCGTTCTGTCCGGTGCGTTTGTTTGAGCTTGTTCTTTTGTGTGTCATCTTTCCCGCTCGATCGCCAACTGCTTGGAGAAGATGGCAGCGTCCAGTGTGGCCTTTCTGACGACGAAATCATATATATCCTCTTCGACAGCGATGATAACGGGACGTCTGGTGAGGATAGCGAGTTTTTGGAGCCTTCTGTCAATGACTGGAGCGATTCCGACAGCAGTTCCGAGTCCAAATCGCGACAAGAGCGCACTGGCTGTGCGACGCTTAAGGGGGGACACTACCCAGAGAAAAACACTTCTACAAAAACATTGATTTTGAAAAATTACATATTACATCAATCTACATCCAGAGAGTATTCCCAGAAATATTTACTAGTTTACACTGCATAGTTAATTTTTTATAAATTATTTTCTGTCCACCGAAGCTAAAGAAAAGGTAGGGTTTGGAGCACTTTGAACACAATTTTCTCCGCTCCACTTTTTGGTATAAATTCCATTTTAGTCAATCTATCGTTTGATAATGGCAATACAGGGAAGGCTCGTTCTTCACTTTTCCTGACTAAAATTTAATAAGGAATGCGCCTATGGAGTTTGTTTGTCACTTTACGGATGTATTTTATAAAAAATGTTGACATTTCGTCGGAGACACAGAAGACCAAAAAGTTGACCAATTTTGTAGAAGAAAAAATTGATAGAAATCAATGACTTTTTGCAAAACACTTTCCATAGGCGCACATCCTAGGCATTCTGCTACATATCTAGCGAATAAAAATCTTGAATATTGTGATAGTTTTCCGACGATAGATTAACTAAACAATGTAGGGGTGTTGCTGATAGAAGCTGCCCTAATTTCCTTCCCACTTAACCGACAGACCTGAAAGTTTGTATGCACCCTCTAGCATGACGACCAGCCTACCCTGCAAATTTCATTAATTTTAAGCCAAGGGTTCAAAAGTTAACCCTCCCAGGGGGTGTATCCCCTTAAGGGGAGACACTGCTCTTTGAGGCAAAAATATGCTAAGAAAACACATTTTGAAATCGAGTTTTTTGAAGATTGGCAGGCACTTATCTTGTCCTGAAGGAGTTTCTTTAAATAAATCTCTCATCTTGAAATATTCTCTTGGAAACAAAGTAAAATGAGTCTGAGGATGTTTTTTTTATATTATTTCTGAGTGAACTATTTACACCCTTTACTATTTTATGGAAGCCATATCTCCACTTGCACATGTCTAATCTTCATATATTTTTCTTTCTCTGGCACGTGTATGTGTGACATGTGCAATAAGGGGTACAAATGTATTAAATAGGGTGTCAGGCTTTTTTTAGGTGCCTTTTTAGGCATCCTGCAACAAATCATTTTGAAACTGAAAAGTTCAAAAATGTCCTAAAAAGCTTATAAATGCTCCTAGAGCTTTCATTTATACCTTATTGGATTCCACATACCTTTTAGTTCACTGATATATGTTTATTTTTTTATTGTAGTAATTCAATTTGTCTTAATCTTTCCTATAATCTGTGCAAATGAAATTTTAAATATTAACAGAACTAATTAGGTTACATAAAAACCAAGTACATATTTGTAGTCAGATTGTAATGGGAAATAAGCTATGTAAATTTCATTTGAATCGAATCACAAGTTATATAAAAAAGCTCTAGAAGCAGTGTTGCCCCTTAAAGGGGCACTGACACGTGAAAATCATATTTTTTTTTATTATCCGAAACGATTGAAAACGATGCCGGGACATTACCCTCAAAATTTGAAACTTTAAAATTCAGTATTTGTGAATTAAAAAAACAATTTCGAAATGCCGAATTTGAAGTTCCCGCGCGATCCGCGCCAGGTCAGTGAGTCAAATTTTGCGGTCTCCTGCGACTCGAGTTTCTTTCGGACCTCCGCCGTTGTCACGGCGACCCCAACCGAGGAGGAGGTGAGGGATAGAAAGGCGCCGGCGGGAAAAAACCGGTTTTTCTCCGACTCGCCAACGGGCGCTGCCAAGTTTTCCGAGGGAGGGTACAAATCTAGGAAGCAACATCACACCGAACTCTGAATTTTGGCATTTCAAAAAAGAGGAGCCGTAGTGCGTTCGCAATTGCGTTAAGGTGGTAGGCCACTCAAAAACAAATTTTTTTTTTAAGAGCAGCCAGCGTTGAAATAACTTTTTCCTCAAAACAAGCATGTCTTATTTAACTTACCCAGCCATTTACAGTGCAAAATATTGAATATTTATTTATTGGGAGGTAATCTTTGTCAAAAATTGCATTAAAGTGCTAGCCACGCCAGCTGTGATAAGTGACTAATGGGTGGCTTTATTCAGTAAAGCTTTGACATTTGTGTAACTAATGGCTGGAGCTATGCAGTGAACTAGAATAAATATTATGCAGTAAATATCAAGGAAGTAATGTTAAAAAAAAACGGGGAAAAAGAGCCAATTTAGACTGAACCTGTTTGAGAATTCAGCTGTGAATTGAAAAATATTCCATGGATTTCTTTTATTCTAGTTCACTGCACAGATATATATGTTGTAAATCATTGTGCAAAATTTCAGTTCAAAGTATACGCTGAGAAATAAGTTATGAAAGTTTGCGTCGCAACATTTGGAGCAAATTGTTATTTCAGAAAAACGTAAACAAAGATTTCCGAGCTTGTAAAAAGTGTCACAATCTTCGCATGCAGGCCTAAATGCACCAGATTCATAGCTGGGCCCTTCTGCGGAAGCATTATAGTCTCCTTTTCTTCGGGTGGCTGCTCGTCTTTTCTTCCTGGCCTGTTTTGTCCCATCCGCTGACTTGCGTTTAGCATTCTGCATGCGCTGGTGATCCCTGGCGATGCAAGCTTTCGTCGTGTAGTATCCTGGTTCTATGCCAGCTTGCCTCAGGATATCTAGGGTGCTTACACTGCCATTATTAAAGTGTGCCACAGCATCATGCAAGGCAAACATTACTGTAGGCAAGCTTACGTAGACCTCTTTGGGTGCCTGCTGCCATATTAGACCATTGAAGCACTCATTAGCATTTTGCGTCTTTCCATGCAGGCACTTCATTAGAAGTTCATCAGAGCACAGATCACTGTAGACAGTTTTAACTTTTTTGAGCACATTATTTGGAAGTCCTCCTTTGTGTACATATTTCCCTTGGCCGAGTCTTCGACCCTTTGGTATCCGCCTAACTTTGGTCCAGGTGGCCTAAGGATACAGCCCCTAGTAGCGTTGACACGTGGAACAAATGCAGAACGAAGCCTGACGTACCCTGACCAAGGCAAACAACAAAAATTCCGACGAGCATCGTGCCTCCCCCTTGTGGCTGTTTTTAGAGATTAACGAACACTTTTAAACACAAAGTTGTATTTAATGACATCCTCTTATATAACAGTCACAATAAAATGCATAAAGTATTTTGAATAGCATTAATATAGACGAAACAACACTTACTTTTGAAAGCGATTTTTCGAAACCGAAACCACAGTTGGAAATGTGGTTTCGGTTTCGCTATAGGACCATAGGGTATAGAAAACTTGCTGTAACTCGCAAACTAATGACGATAGGAGGATAATTTTTGTTGCAACATATATGTGAATGTTTGGGCGTGCAAAAAAAACAAAAACCTGAAAATACGATTGCCGTTATTAAATGTTTATAGAAATGTCACCTACAAAGCTTCTAAATTTCCCGATTTTTGACGTCACCGATCAAAAGAAGCGAGGAGGTGAACGCGGGAAATACAAATGCCAAAACTAAAAAGGCGTGCGCGCGTGCGGGAAAATTTTTTTCCGCGATGCGGTTTTTTTTGCGTGTCTATGGCTACAAGTTGCATCGTTTTAGACAATAAAAAAAAATACGACCTTTGGGTTGTCAGTGCCCCTTTAAGCGACCAAAGATGAGGTGCTTCGAGATCTTTCATACGAGGAAGAATCTGTGAGGGCCTATTGATTTAAAGACTTGAACGAACCACTTAATCATGTAAATAAACATGCTTTACTGTAAAAGCTTATTATACAAGCAACAGTCATGCCTAGTGTGGCCCTGTTTTAGGGGAAAAATGTGTGGTACAGACGGCCCGGCAGCGCGCGCGTGGCAGCGAATGGATTAATGAACCTACCAAACTCAAGACTATAATGAACTTCCAAAAAACAATGACCTCCAAATATTATGAAAACACACTTGTGCAAGTGACACTGCTCCTTAGCAGTGTTGGAACCAGGGTGAACTCCAAGTCCATGAATAGTACTGAGCCTACCGTGCTACTCAGGCGCTCAACAGTAGAGAGTTTTAGAATAACGTACGCAATTTTAGCGCACGCTAGCGCTAAATTTAGCGCTTGTATTAGCGGACGCGATGCAAGAGAGTTTTAGAATAGCGTTTCTCCGTCGCGACGCAAAAGCCCAAGCAGCTTGCTCTTGCAACGGCAGCACAGTCAATATTTTTATTTCACACACGAAATGCTGTAAATTTAGAAAAAAAATTTTTTGGTTCAGAGTACTATTTTAGATTTATTTAAACATAAGAATGCGACGCGAGCGGTTGACCGGTCGTGTCCGCTTGTGTCGCCTCGGCAAGAGGTCTCTTGTACTGACCTCCGCACGTCGCACCTTCGCTGAGAAATGTCCGCGCGTCGCAAGCATCAAGTTGCCGATGATCGTTGCCAAACCGAGTACAATGTCGTCCCGTATTGTAAATCGCAGTCGCGAGGATGCCGCCGATGTCACACTCACGACGCCGCCAAAGCAGCCGCCGACATAATCCTGGAAGCCGCCATTTTTTCAACTCTGCTCGTCTTGGCTTTAGCCAACTTCTCATCACGAATCCTCCTTGGAGAAGTGCAAAGACTCTTTGCGTACGCACGCTATTTCCGAGAAATAGCGCGCGCTAAAATTGCGCACACAAAGCGCAAAACCTGTTTTGCGTTCGGAGCAAGCGCAGTGGCGACGACGCTATTCTTTGCGTACGCAAAGCTTTAGCGTGCGCTATTCTAAAACTCCCTAGTGTCGGCCGCTTCTCCTACCACTCCGACGAGAGGTGGTGAAGCTCTATGCACGCACGCTGGTGAGAGGCGGCATGGAGGCACGCGGCAGCCACGATAATTAAGTGACCTCATCAGGAGTGGTAGGTCGATAGAGTGTCATCATACAGGTAGAGTTTGAACGAACAGGCAGTTTGAAAAAGCAGGAGACAGAACATGAAGAGGCACTGCGTGATGGTTATCCCGGGTTCATGTTGGAACAAAAGAAATGAATCTAACACTTTGTGAATTCGACAAGGTGCTTCCCACACAAGCAATCGTGGTCCGACGGTGACTGGGTTTACCTTATCACGGCACCTATCCCCGTTCTAGAACAAACCGGACAGGCAGAAAACCCGTGAAAACCAATCTCTACGATTTTCCCGGCTCTTTTGGTGCAGCCCCTATCGCCGCGGTTTGACGTGAAGGCAGGTTTTAGTCCGGTTTCTTCCGAAGCAACACAGCGATGCATGGCGGCTTCCGCCCACTTGCCAGACCGGTAGTGCACATCGAAGTGCCACCACCGCTTTGCGACCTCTCGGAGTTGAGTTAGTCCATAGTCCCAATACTACGCCATTTCTATGGACTGTTTGCCAGGCCAACACCAAATGTCGCGAGACATAAGCCGAGCAAAGCCAAGAAATCTATCTAGCTCGCAAGAGAACGAGCTGAGCAAAGCCAAGAAAATGCGCGGAAACCGCAACGAACGTTTTGAGGACGAGCTGCCGCCGTTTTCCGTGGCGATGCGGTTGGAATCCGTCGCACCGCTGCCGCTTCTCACAGGCGTGCAGGGGACGGCGTTGGCGCCGGCGACACCGGCAGCGGCCGCGGCTTGGGCCTCCTTCCTGGCTTTGTAGGCGGCTTCGAACTTGGCCAGCCCGCTGGTGCCGTTGTCGGGGAACGGCGTCTGCTCTTCCTTGTGCACAGACTGCTGAATCATCAGCTCCTGCTTCAGGTCTGCGAGCGCACGAGAAATCCCGCCAGTCAAAAATGCCCCCCAAAAAACACAGAAAAAAGAAATTGCAGAACACATGTTGAGTATGTTGCGCATTTTTTACAACAGACGTTTTTCGAGTGATGAGCATCGTCTGGGAAGTTGTCGTCTGCAAGTCACAAATGAAGGGCAGCCCAATGTGCCTCCACCCGTGAGAACAGAACGGCATCACGCCGCTGTATTTATTTATTGTACTGAAATGCAGTACACTGATGTATGTCTCAGTGGTTATTTCAAAAATGCAATTCCTTTTCAGATAGCTTTACCAGGTCCTGAGTTATCAATAAATTTGTAATGTTAATTAGGTCCTCCTTACGGGCCGTTAGCGTAAAATGCTTCAGAATATATCAGAAATTTTTATATAACTGCATTCACCTAGACATGCTTTGGGCAGTAATGCTATTATTGTTGCTTTATATGTCATAAAATAAGTTTAATTAATTAGTCTCAAAAAGATATTGCCTCCCGTTTTGTGCAACTTGATTGAAAATGTTTTTTTACAAATGTACCATCATTAAATCGGGAGCATCACCGCACAAAACATCTTGGTGAACGTAATTTTATGAAAATTTGATATATTCCGAGAAATTAAACCTAATTAAAATTACAAATTTGTTGATAATTCAGGATCTTGTAAAGGTATCCGAAAACTATTTGCATATTTGAAACCACCACCGAGAGATACATCAGTATACTTAGTCCCAACAAAATAAATAAAAAATATGAATATTACCTTTGCAAAAAAACAGAAAAGCCTAAAAAAAGGTGAACATGCGCGACAATGCCGATCGTGCGGGGCGGCGCTTTCCGAAAAAGGAGGAAGCATAAAGCGTAGGCGAGGGGAAAGGGTGCACGCGTGCGCAGAGGCTTACCATAATGTCCCGAACATAAGGACACCTTCGAACTTTGGGCCCATCGGCCTTTTGTCAAAATATGTCGCCCACCTACCAAAAATAGCAACTCCAAAGAACTGGAGACATCTGGATAACCTTTCTGTTTGGAAGTCTCCGGATGCACCGCATGCATGCACCAAAACAAGAAAGTTGCCCAAGAGCCTGCTCCTTGCGATTGACAAGGCTTCAGACTCTGGCAGACGCCAAAGTATTCTTCGACACGATTGCCCGCCTTACCGCTTTCCCAGCATCGGTCTTCGTTGCGTCTGCTTGCTCACACCTGGTTAACCGTGCTTGCAGGGAACAAGCGTTTGCGCTGTGTGCCAATTGGCGGTGTTCATTGCACGTGTGCAAGCAACGAACTTCGCAATAGTAAAACATCCTTTCAAAAAGGCGGGTGGGCAAATCCCAGAGATTGATCTACCTGCCTTGTTTTCATAATTACCTCTGGCAAAAAGATGGGCGTTCGGTCAGGACATTGCGGTACTTGAAAAAGTTCCATTTTACAGGCTTTTGGAGACCTCAGACTTTTCATTCTTTTCCTTTCAAAGATCAGTTGGTAACCGGGGGCTTTTTTTGTGATCTTGTATGAGCTTTGCTGTCTCTTTGTTCGATTTTCTCTTCCTCCTGCGTCCATCTATTCGTCTGCCGTACGTAAAAAATAAATAAATACTAAATTTTTTAAATCTCACTGAAAGCATTTTTTAAAATTCCCCAGACATCCCCATAGCAACTCTTGGTTTCCCCCAAACCTTTAACATTTCCCTCGCCCTCAACAGTTTCCCTAAATTCCCATGGCAATTCATGGCTTGCTCCAAATTTCCCAACAATGCCCGGGTTTTTCCTCACTGTGACCAGCCATCTCGCCGTTTTTCTTCAACTAACTTGCAACATTACAATTCCCAAATCTGACGACCATCTCGGCCCCTCCGAGTCTCAAGCCAAGTCCGAAACCAAGTCCCAGATCGTCGGTACTGGACCCACGTCCACCGACACGGAAAGAAGACTTCAAATTTGGGGAAAAAACCTCGCCAGCAACCCCGAAATTGCCGGGAAAAGTTGCCCCAGTTTTTCCCAAATTCCCCCAACATTTCCCTGGCGACTCCCGCCCTTTCTTCCCCGGACACTCCGGAGAAAGGGGCTTACCTCGCGTCTCGTCCTTGAGCCTCTGAACCATGAAACCGAGGGCTTCTTTTTCGTCGAGCTCGTTCTCCAAGAAGGCGTTTCGTTCGATCGCCTGCAAAAAGCGACAACACGTTAACGGCACAACACCGTCAACTCAAACCAGCGATTACTGGCTTTTTTTCGTTTTTTTCTAATTTCTTCGAGAGTCAAAGGACTGCCGTCAAACCTATGTGGACGTGCCAGCCCCAAAATTGAGGTCGTCGCATGAAAATCGGGCGAGGGGGACCCACTTGTTCGCACACTGTAAACGTGCCAGTCAGACGCGTTCCAGCTGTCGCGGTTAGGACTACCGGCGTGGTGGAGTGTGCTCGTTTGGGGCACAAACCTAATTGGTAAAACTCTGCGCCTGCCAACAGACTTTTGCAAGCAGCCGCGCTTTGAGAGCCAGCCCAGCCACTGTGCACGGAAGATGCTTTTCTTGGGCGCCAGTCCGGAAATCGTGGGTACGTTTTGGCCATGCTCGACCGTCGGACGATCTACCCGCGCCGGCAGTAAGATGGCGGCGCCCAGAGGCCGTACTTGCAAACATCCGTAGCCTTCGGGAGTAAAATCTGAAGAGGAGCCGACGTAGCGTTCGGCAGTAACGAGGTTGCGCAGTGCAAGAGGTCGTCTACCGCAACGCGAAAGGCAGCGTGGAGAAAGAGTACTATACTCCATTTCACCCAGAGTTTGACCGCGGTTGATGCTACGAGCCGTTCAAACCGATCCAGCTCTGCGAACGTGGCACGCGATGGGCCCTCCACGCGTCGCTGCGCCCCCTCTTAGAGGTCACGTAACACTCCCACGGTTTCGGATGGCTCCGAGTGCTCCAACCAGCCGCCGCGGCCACAATGTCCCGTCTTTCAACGTAACCACGTTGGAGCTGAGCAATTCTCCTCGCACCTTCATTTAAAAAGTGTGAGCAATTGCGAGTGAAGTTTCTGCAATTATGGTAGGTCGGGGATTGTTTTTGTTCCTTTGTCACTCTGAGAAGTTCCTTTACAGAGCTACCGTCTGGATGGGGGTCGGAGACCTTTTGCAGCCTGCACAGAAGGGGCCAGATGGCAAGTCGCGCAAGGGAGGGGGGGGGGGGTTTCCTGGTGTGTTCATTCTGCAAGAACTTCCCATGGTTTGCCAAAGCCGAAGGATAAAAAAAAAAAAAAAAACAATGTCAATGACGAGGCCGGAAATTCAAATCCTACACTCGAGGAATGAAGAAATTGAAGCCCAAGTTGCAAACATTATCTTCAACAAACTAAAATATTGCCTCTTCCCTTAAAATTTACTTTCACGCCAAGATCTCTAGGTGGGTCTTCTACGAACTGTGGAAATACTGAAGATCAGGACACATTTTGCTCGGCGTCTGCCCAGTTCAAGTCTTTAGGAAGCCAACAAAGAAACTGAAACAGTAGCAAAAAATGTTGGTAGCAAGGTTCAGACTTACTAGATTGAGCTTGGATTCAAACTCTTCCAGCGATGCTACGGTGGTCCTGAGAAAATTGGAGCGACAAGTATGTGAGAAAACATGGCAGTTCCCAAATGCTCAAAAGAATGCACACATACACGAAAATGATATCTTTAGGGGTAGTTTGCAAACCCCCTTTAGGCACGTCCGTTCACTTTAGCAACACTGGCTTATTTAGCCATTCACAAACTTAGACATGGAGACCTCCTGCCTCTTTATTAATCAAACTTATAGAAGCATATCAAACAAACAAAAAACTACAACCAATTTTAAGAATACAAATATTTGGCCTTTAATAAAATACTAAAACAGTGACATTGCTAAGACAGTTTTAAAGGCAGCATTATCAGATAATGTTACCATTGATGCTGGAGGTGGTTCCGTAAAAGTGAGGTTCAGGAAATTAATGAACCGTGAAAAGTTTGCAGTTTAACACGACGGTACGCCCAACTAGTGTTGGTGATCAGGACGCACCAATAATTAGAAAGAAAGTATTGTAGCCTTTCGGGTAATGGAGGATTACGACAAATTTGACAGACGACAGATTTTGTAGATCGGGGGTCCTCCAAACTTGTCGGCTAAGGGGCCGGATTGTGAATGTGTCGCAGTCTCGAGGGCTGGAAAATGAACAATGAATATAAATGGGCAGTGGTCTCACCTCTTGGCTCGCTCCAGATCGTCGGTGGACTGCGTCCAGCTCCCGGATGTACCGGTGCATCTCCTCCCGGGATGCCGTGACGTCCGCCAGCTGGTTCTGCAGGTCCGAGACCTGCCGCGTGCTCTCCGCCTGCACCTGGCTCAGCCTCTCCTGCCGGCCAAGACGATGCTGTCGGGCGTGCGCTCCCACCCAGGTCGGAAGCCCACGTGGCGGGCCGGAAAAAACGCCTAGCTCGGCACAAGCCTGGCAGTTCAAGGGGCGTAATAACTCGGGTCTAATAGCGCTTTGCTCCGGAGTGCTGTTAGTGCCCCCAGAGTACTTTCCCTAGGAGCTGCTAAGGCGTTTCTCTGGCTCGCCACACGACCGGCAAAGTGCTGGACCCAATCCAAAGGCAAAGGTAGGAACCGAGGAACCAGCACTGAAGCCCAAAATATTGGCACTCTGCTGGCAATCGAGGCCCAGAGTTGCCGCCCTAGCCCTCATTTCGCGATTTAGGCCCAAAGGACTCCAGAGAACAGCCAAGGTACGAGCAGTGAAGCGCAACGTCGGCAATTCTTTGGCGAACTAGGGCCAAAGATGCCCGGACTCTGGCCGAAGAAGGTCAAGTTGAGCCCTACCTGACTTCTTTGGGCCTTTTCGAGACCTTGAATTCCCAGACAAAAAAACATTTTGGCTCAAGGAACTGCACTATCTGGGAGAGCACTCTATAGCCACAGATTATGGTCGCTGACAAGGCGAGCACAGCATGGCCTCTCTTTCGAACGACCGGCATTCAGCACGAGCATTCTGGAACGCAGCCTTTTCCAAATTGTCTGCGAAGCTGTTTCTCCCTTTCGAAATGTTGCTCCATTGTCCCGTTATCGGTCCGAAACTCAGCCCCCATCAAACCGTCTGCAAGGCTACTTCCACTTTTGGAAGCGTCGCCCATTGTACCATTACCTTCCCTCATCTGTACCGGAACGCTTTCCAGGTATTCCGGGATTCATGCATTTTCTCCCAAAGGTTCCCGCGTCGTTTTCCTCAACCTAAGCCTTCGATAAACTCGCAATTTCTCTCTCCAACACCCGAATTGACGAGAGAAAAATTCATTTCCCCCCAAAGAACATCTCCAATTTGAGAAACAAAACAAGAAGCAAAACAATGAAGTGGCAATGCGACGGAGGACGAGTTTCCAAGCAGCTGGACCATGCAACGTTAAGGGCATTGAGATTCGTCGTGGACGAACTCTAGCAATGAAAATCGATCCGACGGGCTTTCAATTTGGAGACGAAGCGATGAAGAGCGGAATGGATTCCACAATGGGACCCGCGTTTGCGAGAGTACCTGAAGGGAATCGTTCTCCGACTGCACCCGCCCCAGCAGAGATCGCAACTCTCGGTCCGAGGTCTCGTACTGCTTCAGCTGAGTCCTCGAGCTCCACCTCGTAGTCCCGCTGCTCCGCCTGGATTCCTCCAGCTCCACTTGGTCTCCTGAAGTCTACGGAAGAAAAAGAAATCCAATCCGGATCAATCCTATCCACAAGCGGCATCTTGGGCCACCCACGTGCGAGCAACGAGCACAGAAAGGCAATAGAATCCAGGTCAATGCAATCCATAGGCGCCGTCTTAGCTACCCATGTCCAAGCAACGTGTGCAGAAAGGTGATCCAATCCAGGTCAATCCAAATCGACAAGTGCCGTTTTAGCCACCCACAAAGACATCCATTAGGAGATTCTCGGAGGACACCGCAATCTGACACCCGTCAAGTAATCTGCAGTTTGCAATCGCGAAATAGAAAGATGAGTAAATGGGACAAATGAATCGACACATGCTGCCACTTAGTTCACCTCGGAATCATCCCGAGGGATGGATTACATTGGGGGGAACATTATGTCATTACCATTACTGGACCGGGGGAATGTTTGTTCTGTGGCATGTGCGTCCCATGCGAGCACTTAAAAAATCCTTATCTGGGGAGTTCTGTCTCAACCCTCTATAGGAAAGAAAAAAGTCTTGACACAGCACTCGAATGCGAAGCAGACAGCGTGGTACGCCGTCTGGAATGCGCCTCCCAACTACAGCATTTACGGCGTGCAAAAGAAGTGGTCCCTCGACTCCCGCTCGACGGCGCCATACGAGCATCCTGGCAGTGTCGCAGCAGCGAATGTGGCAGACGCTCATTCTGCCGCTGGCCGCTCTCCGGCCGTAGACGCGTCGCAGACACCGTACCGTGGGTGCACGAGACGAGCGAGCCACTCACTTGGCTTTGTACTTCTCAGCCAGGTCTTTGTAGTAGCGGAGCTCCTCCTCGACGCTGGAAAACGTCTGCTCCTGGTCGCCTTCCATGTCGTCCCCCTCCGCTCGAAAATTCTTCCGAGAGGAATTTCAGGGTGCCGTCAGGCCACACATTCTTGCCGGTTCGCCGGGCACTGTCGTCGTAATGGTCGTGTCGCTGCGTCCCGTGTTGACAACCGTCCTTGCAAAACAAAAAGGTAAAAAAACAAACAAAAAAAACTTTAGATTGACACATTGTTACCGGCTTCTAATGCGGCATTGGGTGAAATGGACGTAAAGAGGAGAAAAAGACAACCTAACTGGTAAATTTTTTACTTTGATGGAAAGTGTAAAAAGCACAGACATTAGAAAACTGAGACTAGAAGGGAAACAAGAGGGGGAGGTGGACACACAACTCATCCTGGTTTTTATCTCCATGGTTTCAGGTTTTGGTGTGCACCTTTAACCAGCTTTCCCGCCTTCTTACTACATCTTTAATTGGAAAGTACATCGACTGAAGTCGAGGAAACTACTTCAGCCTCCATATAACTTCTAGACCGAGTAGAAGGATAGATTCAATAAAACATTCTTCCTACTATCGTTTTCCCCGACAGAAACATATGAATCCGGAGACGACGTACGAGGGCAATTGAAATATTGTCTGCACTTCGGTCACCTTAAAATTGGCCGCACAGTCTGTTCCGCGCTTTTTGTACGAGGTCGCCTTTTGTTCAGGCACTGCTGTGCAGATTGGAACGTGTTAAGCCAGTTTCATTCTGACCGAGATGCGGGAACAATTTCCGCCTCACACGCGATTTGCACAATGGGGGAGCCACTGTTTTTTTGGTTCAAGGATGTGTTTGGCACCAATATTTATCGCAAAGACTTCCTGCACAATATGAAGGAAGCGAGTTTTAATGGATACGAAAGTTCAAAGAAGAATGCACGAGTGTCGGCCGTAAAGAAGGAGCCAGACTCCCCGTCTGCGTCCACAAATGGTGACGTCACCGAGCGTGTACCAATTCTGTCGAATGGAGGAGCGACGGTGGACGATTTCACAAATCATTCGAAAGCCAGTCAAGGCTTTGCGTGTGCAATAATCCCGACAGGCTTGGGTTTGGAAAGGTTTTAGAATAAAATAAATTCTACAGCCAGAGTGCAAACAATTTTTTAATCACCCTGAAATGACCATTGTCTTCTCTCTACTACAAGAGACAAAAGTACCTAGACTCTGGTTTAAGATAGAGGTTCCAGGTACTCAGCCAGCGATTTAGTCAGTTATCAGAGACAACACATTAATCCTGATATAGGTAGTACTTTTTTGGGTGACATGGAAAGTATGCCGCATCTATAGTCTGTTGCAATTCAGAAGGTGGAACAGGGTAGACGGGCCAGGAGGAGGAAGCAGACTGAACACCGGAGAAGAGGGGGGGGGGAAACTAGTATTCTGTCTGCTTCCTCCTCCCGGCCCGTCTTACCCTTGCCCTACCTTCTCGAGTTGCAACTACTATAGTTTCAGAA
>JABSTQ010002818.1:0-26096 GCA_013358835.2 Ixodes persulcatus
TGTTTCTGGGTCCTCGGCCATCCACTGCGAATGTACTCTGCAACTTTCTGAAGTGCTGGGTCTTTTTCAGTTGCAACCAGAAGCTCCTGTAGCTTCGGTGTTGAGGCGGTGATCAGGGTTGCTACCCTACACGCTTCTAGGTCTGATGTCTCTGCATGGGCCGAAGTGTCTGGTGCACGTGACAGGGCATCTGCAACTGTAAGATGTCTGCCTGGCACATACAGAAGGTGCACGTCATACCTTTGGAGCCGCAGAAGCAGGCGTTGTAGTCGGGGGTAATGATGTCAAAGTCCTTTTTGGAAAGTCCAATCAGTGGCTTTTGGTCAGTGTGCCCTTCCACAGGTCTGCCATACGTATAATAGGGAAAGTGCTCGCAGGCAAAAACCACTGTGAGAAGTTCTTTCTCAATTTGCGCGTAGTTCTTCTGAGCAGGTGTGAGCGAGGCTGATGCGTACGCAACCGGTTGGTTGTTTTGTAGGAGCACAGAACCGAGTCCATACGCACTTGCGTCGGCTGACACGATCACGGGTTCTTTGTCGTTGAAGAACTTCAGTTCTGGCGCCTTTGTCAGAAGGCTCTTCTGTCGGTTGAAGCTTCTTTTCATGTTCTTGAGCAGGGCTCGCAGCTGAGTAGTTTCCTCAGATGCACAGGGGACAAATTTTGCCAAGTAGGTAACAGTTCCTAAAAACCCGAGAAGCTCTTCTTTTGTTGTGGGAGCCTTCATAGAGGCAACTGCTTGCAGCATCGCTGGATCTGGCTTGAGGACATCTTGCGTGAGCAAGTGCCTCAGGTAGCAGAGGCTCGGGACAGCAACCTTCATTTTGGAGATTTTGAGCTTCAGGTTGTGCTGCCGTGCTACCTCCAGTACCTGTTGAAGCTTTCTGTTGTGCTCTTTGATGTTTCTGGATGCAATGAGGATGCGTCGAAATAGGGACAAGCATTCTCAATTTTCGAGAAGATGCCGTCCATGGCTCGTTGAAAAAGTTCGGGTGAAATTTTGAGCCCAAAAGGGAGTCGCAGAATCTGTACCGACCCCACGGCGTGATGGACGTGCACAGTTTGGAGCTGCGTTCATCAAGTGTTAGTTGCCACACCGCTGACCTTGCATCCAGAACTGTGAAGACTGTGCAGTTGCTCAGGTTGGTAAGGAGCTGATCCTGTGTTGGTATGCGGTAGTGTTCGCATTTGATTGCATCGTTCAGTTGTCGGGGGTCCAGGCACAGCCTTAACGTGCCATCCTTTTTTGAGACAACCACCAGGGGCAGGACCCAGTCTGTTGGTTCCTTAACCTTTGTGATAATCCCCTTCATTTCCATTTGGTCAAGTTCATGCTTCACTTTGTCTTCAATGGCAAGAGGGATCTTCCTAGGAGCTGCGACGATGGGCACTATATCATTTTTGATTGTGATAGAGACAGTGCCAGGTAGCTGACCAATTCCTTCGAAGACAGCCGACAAGGAGTCTAGAATAGCCTGGGTGCTGCTGGGTGGGGAACAGTCTTTTCTGGTTGTGCCACTGGTCTGCTCACTGTTCACCGATTGCACACCGTTGAGGCGAGTGATCAGCTGGAGTTCCTGGCATGCAGATGCTCCGAGGACTGGGACTACATCTTTGTTCGTCACCAGGTATGTCAAAGTATGACTCTTGCCTCTGACGAGTGATCTAAGTTTGCACTCACCCAGGATTGGGAGTCGACTGCCGTCGTGTGTAGAAACTCTGACATTGGACACGGTAAGTGTTGGCTGCTGTTGGCACTTTACGAGTGTGCTCTGGGGAATAACGTTCACATCAGCTCCCTTGTCGAGCCTGAAAACAACATCCACCCCATTGATGGTAATGGTTTCAGTCAATTCATATGCTGCGTGGAGCTTCTTCACGGTCACGCTACACTCTTAGAAAAAAGGGTATCGATAGTCCTCCCATAGGAGGGAACGGTCTTGTAACCTATGTTCCTTTAGAAAGGGAGAAACTTTCGTCCCTGAAGCAGGGGAGCAACTAGTTCCTCCGTCGCCTGCATCTCATTATGGCGGCCCTGAATCGAGCAACGCTACATCTCTTGTACGGGACGAGAGGAGCAGCAAATAAAAGCGTAACATGAGCTTTCCGCGAACTGCGTTTATTTCCGAAGCCAGATTCCCCCCCACGAGTACAGAAACTTGCGTTTCGAAAGCAGTTACTCAGTCTTCTCGTCGACAGCACTGCGATGTTAAACGGAGACAACCAATACCCAGTTACTTCGCGCACTTTACGTCTTACCTTTGTTGTTCCTCGAGTCACAATTCCTCCGTCAACCGCACATCACGGAGGAATGGCAAACTCAATCCGCGAAACCAAAAGCCGCTGTTTATCGCGTAGCGTGAAAGAAAATTAAATCGCTTGCCACCAGACGGCAGGGTCAAGAAGAGTAATTGCAAGCAGCTAGGCTAGGTGGCGCTAGGTACTGCCCAATTCATGTTCTACAAAATATTTTTACTTCCTCAGGCCACCATTCCGTTTCGAGAACCTCTACTACGCTTCGTCTCACCTTAGCGTGAACTATTGTTGACCGCACATGCTAAAAGCGCGAGCTAGTCGCTTTGGATCAAGCCCCGGCAGCGCACGAGCGCTCGTGCAGTGAGTACTCCAGTCAAGGCAGTAGGCTAGCCGCTCGCGCTTGCACAGCCTTCGCAGTTAGTCCATGCTAGGGTGCCTCAATGCCCTTCTGTTTAGGGTGATGCCATCGTTTGTAGTACCCGATGCCGACAGCACGCGCTCACAGGAAAAATACAAAGAAATCGCAGGAAACAAAATGTCGCCGTAGCACAGACAGCGCCAGGAGCGCGTGCAGGGACACTCTCTTTCACGCGCTTCAGAACAAAAAGTAAAAATAAGCGTTCGAAACAAAATGGCCAGATGTCATCACCCCAAGCAAAGCGCACATGTAGGCACCCTAGTCCATGCTAAGGTGGGACGAAGTATATACACACATTACGCATACTACAACCATCAGGTGAACATACATTGAGCAGATACACATACATGGCAAATACACACATCAATACAACGGCACACTAACCCGAACACTACACACGAGCTCAGCGTTTCCGTGTTTTATACTGGTCGTTTTGAACGTACGGAATTTCTCGGTTACGGAATAAGCAATAAAAATATTCCCAGCATGTTGCTTTTTTTCCAGCAATGTCATACCTCTGAGAGTATTGTGAATGGCTCGGGGGATGAATCTCTTATTAAAAAGCAAACGCTCGATCATGCCGTAATTATTTGAAAGCCAATAAATCAAGCTGCTCCAATGCGGTTCGAAGCCATGAGTTTGTTTTCCCGCACGGCACGTCGTAGCCTGTATTTCTATTGTAGTGTTTGTTTTTCTATTTGTGGTGTTCTCGCAAGGCTGCAATTGCCGTCTTGAATTAAACTCTGTAGAGCGGATATTCACTCAGCTGGAAGTGATGCTTCACGGGCTGAGAAATCGCTTTTCGATGAACTTGAATGCAGTCAAAGCCGCGATTTGCGGCAGGTGTTAAGTGTACGGAGCTACGCCGTGGCGAGCTCGAAAACGCCTAGCGCTCATCCGAGCGCACCACTTGGTGGGCAGTTTCTCCAGGAACCGTAGTATATTTAAACAGCAAAATGAAGGGTAGCTTTATTTTTCGATTTTACCTACTATTCTTTTTTAATGCTAAAATTCCACACTGTAAATACACGTACTTTCCGTCACGATTTCGTACTGTTCAGTCCTTTCCCCAGAGCGGAATCGCTCTCGGGGACGAGACAACCGAAAGTCACATTGGCCACTGTACGATAGCAGCTTACTGTTCAGACTAGGGTGACCACCCGTCCCGCGACTCGCGGGACTGTCCCGCATTGAGAACGCGTGTCCCGCGTCCCGCAAGAAATACCAAAATCTTTCATATGTCCCGTTTTTCACATTGTCGTAGCATTCACTACTCAAATTTTGGCGCTTCCGAAGAACGGGCCACGGGGTAGCGCGGAAGTCGCTGATAAACATGTGAATCTCGATGGTTTGGCATTTTCTATACAAGCACTGCGAGAAGCGACCGTCGTTCTTGCAGGAGAAAGACGTGCATCTGCCGTTGTGCCTCTCCCCTTGAAAGCAAAATATTGCGAGCGAAAGTTGCTCGCCAAAAGTTGAAAAACAAACTATTGTAAATTTTTGCCAATCATACTGTGTCATGCGAAAGGGTTGTTGTGGAAAGATTTTTTTAGCATGGACGGCCACGCAAGACAAAAAACCTGCAACTCACAAGGGTCGAAAGAACAAGAGCATAAGGTTCTAATTTTATGTAAGAGCATGTTAGTATAAGAGTAAGTGTCGACAGGAAACAATAAGCCGAAAAATATTTACTGTTTCTTATTTACTTTTCATGCATTGGGGTCTGCTGCAGTCAATTTTTATGTTTTCAACATAGACACCCATAATAAAATATTTACCATTACAATTACACAAAAATATATCACTGTGAATGAAAATTATTTCAGCTCAATTTCCGCCACACAATTTTCAGGTTTATGTTATGCTTTCGGAGAGCACAGGATATCGGGGTGTGCGTGATGGTGAATTTTTTTAAATACTTTTTTTCTCGAGTTATTAAAATATCGTCCTAATTTTACTCCCCCCCCCCCTCCCCCTCCCCTCCCCTCCTCTCCCCTCCCCGTTCAGGGCGTCCCGCATTTCGCCTGCCGGAAGGTGGTCACCCTAGTTCAGACCAGCGTTCCAACATGACTATCCGCACTCCGGACGTCGATCGATTGCCCCTAATCCCTCAAGTGGTATAAAACTTGTTAATGTAAAGCGGAATGTCAACCTGCGACACACCGCCCCCTCCGATCACGGCCCGATTTCCATAACGTCGAAAACGTCGACACAGTTCCGTGTTGTTTCGCTACTGTAGACTGTAGTTCCGCGTGAGTCCCGCAATCCGGAGACACGAGTTTGTTTTCATCTTACCCAGTGTACGTGGCGCTGCGGCGCTGCTGGCACTGCTCCGGATTCCGGAACTTCGCCGTTTCTAGCGGCTTCGTTTGCTCGTTTGATAAAATTAGTGATAAAAACGTCAATGCAACCGAAATGTTCTGCACGTTTAGACTAGAAGACGGAATTACAGACGGCCTTCGCTGCCGCTGAAGCTCGATCAACTCAACAGCATTTATTAAACAACGTGCACGACCTGCTCGAAAAACGAAACCGAAAGAAGATGAGTCGAGAGGGCGAAAGCTTTCTCGCGTCTGCCTGGAGAAGGAGAAAAACGTCTCGTTCCTCCCTTTTTCTCGTGTCCGCTTGGGGGCGCGTCAGTAGAAGGGAAGAAGACGCGCCGTTACTACTTTTTTCTTCCATTTTTTCTTAGAGTGTACCAAGGCAGACGGGTTCGGTATCCAAGGTAGACACTGCGCTGTTCTTCGAGCCGCGTCCACGGCCTCTCTGGCGGCACAATGAGGCAAAGTGTCCGAATTTTTGGCAGGTGTAGCAGTTACTTCCATACGCTGGGCAGTTCCGTGGTGGATGACAGGTGCCACATCTTGAGCATGTACGCAGGGCGGGTCGGGTATTTTGAGCAGAGCCGCTGGTCTGCGGCTTCATGCGATGCGTGCTGGTGCGAGGTGTGTGGCTTTGCTGTCTTCCACGGCGAGAGTCGTAGAGAGATAGACGATCCACGGTTTGCTCTCCCTGTTTATCCTGGACGTCGCGAGCATGTTGATTGGAGATTTCGGCAGCTTTGCATGATGATATAATCTTCTCTAGCGTCAGTTTCGGTTCTCGGAAAAGTCACTCCCGCAGCGCATCGTCTCTGATGCCGACGATGATGCGATCGCCGAGTAGGCGCTTCTCTTGTTCTCCAAACTCGCACTTACGTGCTTGTAACTTCAGCGCTGTCACAAAGTCGTCGATGGTTTGTCCTGGTTGCTGCACCATCGTGTTGAACACTGCCGTTGCTTGGGTCACGCTTTTGTACGGCGTGTACAAGTCGTCGAACTGCTGAAGGATCGCCGCGACGGAGTCCGATCCGTTTACTTCGGGAAACGTTTGCTGGATACGACGCGCTGCTGGTCCGAGAACATGAAGAAGGAGTGCTTTTCTGGATGCGTCGGGCTTTTCTGTGAATTCGATAGCCGTTTCGTAAATGGTGAATGCTGCGCGTCAATCATCCCACGCGACGGCTGGGTTGTCGCCGGACTCGAAAGGCGGTGGAGGTTGCAAAAAGGTGCTTGCCATCGTAGCCGGTTTACGTGGCATAGGACTGGGCGTCGTCCGCTGTTGCGGGTGCTTCTGACACCATGATATGTCTTTGGGTTGACACTTTATTACGAGAACGGGAACGACGCCGAGTTGCACACGTGGGTGTCAAGGCCGGTTCGTGAAGAAATACAAAGTGCCACAAAGGGGGTGCCACCAATTATTCAACTGTAAATACATAACAGCCTTATCAGGGAAAGATTATATGATTATATTCAGAAGGGCTTGAACCGATGTCATGATGACTTAATTTTGGATGGAACATATAATGTTTTTTAGCTCCACTTTCAGTTGCGAGTGGGCCTTGTGTCTTTCTTCTCTCATCTCGGTCTTTGTGTATTTTCGGCGCTTCTAAATATTTACGGGGCCTACGTGGCCCCCACATGGGCAAAGTGGGCTGGGGCAGCCCCTGAAATACTCTCGTGGGTCCTACCTCGGTTACGCGAGGGAAAATTTCAAATAGCTGTGAGCAAATCGAGAGTACGCCCACTTTTGCAGCCGGCGCAGCACCCCAGTGTGTCCCCCTCAGCAACTTGTGGGCATGCCCAACTTGGGCTGCTCGTGCAAACCCCCCGTTGAACCCACCACGGCTACGCGGGGTCAAATTTAGCACAGAAATTGGCTCTACGACGTCAACGTGCGGAACGCTCAACGTGGGCTACCCATGCAATGCTCCCGTGGGTTCCATCTTGGCTATTGGCGACGTGAGCGATCGAAAGCGTCGCTGTGTTCGGCCCACCACAATTGGCCGAATGCTGACTATGACGTCAGCAAAGGATTTCTCATCGACGCCAATAAGAGGAATGTAAGAACTTCTATTTTGACGGTGTTGCCAGTGTTGGTTTGAGAGTGCTATGATTTCAGGCTTTCACCATACCCATTACAAACACCATCGAACTTGTTGTTCACCAGGTAATGACGTCACGAAAGGTAACCAAATGAGGGCGCCACCGAAACATCTCGCCGCTAATAGGGAGTATTCACTGGACGCCATATTTGTGGGTGCTGTTTAGAGCGCATGCTCAGAACGAGCTCACATCACTAGGCTGCTAAGACCGGCACTCTTGATGGTGCGGAATGCACGTTGCAAAAGAACTGTGGAAGCTCGCCGTCAGCACGGCTCTAGGGTGCCTCAATGTCCTTCTGTTTAGGGTGATGCCACCCTTTGTAGTACCCGATGCCGACAGCACGCGCTCACGAGGAAAATACAAAGAAATCGACGAAAACAAAATGTCGCCATAGCACAGTCAGCGCCACAAACGCGTGCAGGGACACGCGGCTTCACGCGCTACTGAACAAAAAAGAAAAATAAAAGTGTGGGACAAAATGGCGAGATGCCACCACCCTAAGCAAAGCGCACATGAAGGCACCCTACACGGCTCCACAGGGGCATGCCCAACTTGGGCTACCCGCGCTGTGGGTCTCATCTCGGCTTCACAAGGTCAGGTTTAGCACAGAGGTAGGTTCCACGGCGGCGCAGCGTGGGCATGCCAAATTTGAGCTGCTCATGCAATGCCTCCGTGGGTCCTACCTCGGCTATATACGGGGGCATATTAAGCGGATAGGTGGGCTCCATATGGGCATGTAGAACTTGGGCTGCCCATGCAACGCCACCGTGAGTACTACCTCGGTCCTACGAGGCCAGGGTTGGCACAGAGGTAGGCTCCACGGACACCGCGTAGGCATGCCCAACTTGGGCTGCCCAACCTGGACAGCCAAAGGATTCCATGGAATTCCCTCGCGGGCATCGCATGGAATTCACGTCTAACTCGTTTTTTTTTTCAAGAACCTCTTCAGCTTCCCCTTGACGCTGCTTCGTAGCGTCAAGGCGTTTTCTTACGTTACGTATAAGACTCCGGATCATGAGTGCCTCGAATGGCGCGTGCTAGTCTGCTCCTTGAATTGGTTGCCACGCTTCATTCGAAGCAGATATGTCTCTGTGGCTCTCGACGTAAGCCGACGTAGGCTTTCGTAACATAACGCGAAGTAAGTAAAAGGTGCTCGACCTTTCTTTAAAGATTTTAGCGCGATAGCATTAAGGAGCTCGTGTTAGAGAAAAGCCGATCTCTGTGGCGTGACGGGCAAATCCTGGTTGGTCGATAGGATCATGACGTCACAGTCACATTACCTTGCGCGAGAATTTCAAACAACCCACAACGCTGACGTGAAACGTGACGTCACGCGTGGAATGAAAGTGATTAAAACATGACATGTAATGCAAATTAAAGATCGCCGAATGTCTCAAATGATTTCACTTTATGAAGTAATTCATTGGCCTTAAAGGGATACTGAACCAAGGAATTTAGTGTCTATAATAAGTGGCGCACGTTCTTTCCACGAGCCAGCAGCCGCCGGTGTGCGCGAGCACACGCAACGAAAATGACGTCTAAGACCTCCATTCGCGGTTAAGATGACAGTGAAATGTATAGGCTTCGGGCCAAAGGAGAATAAAGAGAAGTTTTTCATCTACACAGTGGTGTCTGGTGTATAAGGTAAGCGATTAATTGGTCTAATAAGCACGTAGCTTTCACTTGTAGAGATGAAAAGTCTGTCTTTATGCTCCTTTGGCCCGTAGCCCATGCATTTCACTGTGCCTTATAAGCGCGAATGGAGGCCTTTGACGTCATTTTCGTTGCGTGTGCTCGCGCACACCGGCGGCTGCTGGCTCGTGGAAAGAACGTGCGCCACTTATTATGGACACTAAATTCTTTGGTTCAGTATCCCTTTAAAGAATGAAAGTATGAAAGTATGAAAGTATGAATTTTAGGCGGGATTCAAACCCACGACCCTTCGGTTGCGAGCCAGACACGCTATACTGACTAGGCTACGCAAGGCACGCTTGCACGGCGAATGAGAAGGCGATGCGAAATGGGCCCGGAAACGCCATCGCGTTCTATTCTTAAAGGCGAAGCTTAAAGGGATCATGAAATGATGTTTCAGCTTCTTCCTAGCTCCTTAGCTTTACTCCTCAACTCAAAAGCGAAATGAGAAATCACGCGGCCGTGAAGTGCTTGGGCACCGGTACGATCCAAGCTTCTACCGTCCTTCTTAAACACAGCATGAAACTTGTCATTCGCAAGCGGTGATAAGTGCCGTCACTGCACTCATTGGCCAGGAACGCAAATTAAAATATGCATTGACGGATTGATTGTACGAGCGCATGCTGTAACGCAGTGCTCGCATCCAACGCGGCTCCCTCGCTCGGCCGGGAGAACTTCCGTTTCTGGTAGAAAGACATACTTTACGTCAAGGCCACGTGATTTCGCATGTTGGTGGCCGAGTCCGGTCGAGTCGAGGAACAAAGCAGACGTGCGTTTTCATCTCTCTTTTTTGGAGGCGAAACTGGAGGCAATAAAACGAAAAAAGATTCCTGCCCCAGGTTCTATGGACATTGAAAATGAAAAGACCGATCTCACCAGCCAGTTTGACCACGCCACCGCTGCCGCAATGCATCGAGGGAATTTTAGTCTTTCTGCATGTGAAAAAACCTCGTTGGAGCTCTGCGCGTGTAGAGCATGAGCCGGCACGAGCCCTTGCATGCATGGCCGTCTTCCACCTGTGAACTAAAGTTATGGCGGCGTCACGCATGCGCCGAACGCTTAGGGAGATCGGTCTATTGGGGTCTTCATCTGGAAAAAGCTGAACAATCATTTCATAGCCCCTTCAAGCGTCCTCCAAGTTTTGTAACATCGGACACGGATGGCCTATATCGCCAACTAGAACATCAACGGATGTCGATTTCAGTGGTGGGAAGAGACCATAACAGCTATCGGTGTAAAACACTTAGGGACAAGGACAGAGAGCACAGGTACTTCAGAAGTGCGCTGTCTGTCCAATCAAGTAGAGAAGTTGTGCTCACAATGATGACACGCAACTAGGTTGTGAGGAGAAGGGACACTTTACAAAGTAAGGCAAACATTTTCAGTGAAACGCGACGAAGAGCATAAATACAGCGCATTCAGCAAGGCGCCGAGGACGCGTCGAGTTGAAGCCACCTTATGGCGGCCGCGTCACGTGATTACAAGGTGGCAGCGCTCATGCGACGGAGGCTGAGAACGTCTATATATATAAAAAAAATGTATGCGGTCTGTGCGCGCCACAGTCTGTGGTCCATGGTCTTTGTCAGCAAGATCAGGCTTGCGTGATTTATTTTATTTATTTATTAATTCTGTTTACGCCTAGCAGGGCTGTGAAAACTTATGGGGTACAGGTTCCCACTCATCAGGCCCACAAAAATGCACAACTAAAAAGTGCAAAAGAAATGAAGTTCGATTAGAGCCACTCAACATGCTAAGCTTTAGAGTAATGACACTTCAGCCGTTTTGGCGCTTAAAATATTTGTTGCCAGTTATTAGAATGACTCTGACGTGGACTTTTCCCCTTATTTTGAAAAAGTGAAAAGAAGTGTACTTCTCGTGTTTTCTCGCTAGTTCTATATTTTTTCCTTTTGACTCATGTGCGTGCGCCCCTCCTAAGGCTGTTAAGTAGCACAATGAAACGCACGATTGATCGATTATTTTGAAATCATATAAAACAAATTTCCGTCCTCAACGATTGTTCAGTGTACGCGAGAGAACAACTCCGGCGTTGCCTACTCTATTGCAGGTTCAGAAAAGCAGGGCATGCTCCTCACACAACGCCCTTCACTCTTCGCCTTTCGAAAGACCTACCCCTCCTCGCCTCCTCTCTCCTCCTCTCCAGCGTTCGTGCTGCTAAAGTTGAGATTGGAGGGGCTTTGCGGAAGGCGCTTGTTCCACTTTTCTATACCACAGCCAGAATTGAGCGACAGTCATTACAAGCAATTAAATTACTTTTATTCGATTACTTTTCGAAGTAATTTATTAATCGTTTGATTACTTTTATTAGGGAGTCATTATAACAGCTACTAGTTTGCCCTTCTCTTTCTAATGGGGCCCTTTGCTTCTGAAAGATTCGCACCCAGAAATTCTCGAATCAAGTCTAGGACAGGAGGATGGTTTACCGATACTAATGAATCGAGAAAATAAGTAGCTTATAATTCGGTGATTCTAATCCAGTAATTAACAGTATAAAGAAAAAAAAACTCTTTTGAAACCGACATAAAATGGTCTGTCTTTTTGAAAATCTGAAGTATTTGGAAAAAGTAACGTTATTTCTTCAAGTATCGGTCAATTAAAATTTGTTTTGTAAGTAATCAAGTTATCTAATTCAATACTTTTTAACTAAGAAAAGCTAGTCAATCCTTTCATGGCCCCTTTAAGCGTCCACCAAGTTTTGCAACATTGGCGACGGATGCCCTGATTACGTTTCTCGAACAACGTGTACAAGAATGCCTCCAACCGGGTATATAGCATTGTATTAAAATTCAAGAAGTTGCATTTTCGAAATGTAACTATCGCCAGTCGCGCCCGATCTGAACTGAGCAAACGAATGGCGGCGCCTAGAGAAAACCCGGCTAATAGAGTGCCGACACTCTATAAGCGTAGCCCTATTAGTGACCCCGAGTTCCGTGAACCGAGTGTGCACGCGGTGGTGCCGTGGTCGCTGAACGTCCGGGCTGAAGCTCTGGAAGAGTATTCCGCTACCGAGGGGACACGGGCTCGTCGCCTTCTCCGCCAGCTGCAGCGCCCTCCTGCGACAGGTTTAGGTGACGAAGGAGTGAACGCATTTTAGAAATGGCAGGGAAACAGTACATACATGGCCTGCACGTAACGTCATCGGACCGTACCGATGGTCATTCATACAGGGAGTATTCACCAGAGGCTAGAGCCGATACCGCCTATACACACCTATTTACCTCGAGAATCGTAGTAAAAGTAGTCCGGCTCCCCGCGGAACGTTTTCGATTTCTCTTTTCATGCGTTGAATTAAGATATATGTCTTACATTAGCTTTATAAGATAGTGAAATATATATCTTACATTAGCTTTATGTTATTTTAACAAGAAGCACACGTTTCAATGCCAAAATCGTCGTTTCTTCGTTCTACAACCAAATATTGTAAGACCTATTTCGCGCACCGCAGTTTGCGTCTGCTTTTCCGCCAACGAGCTGAGACGGACGCGCGTCTGTGGCTTTGCGGCGTCTTTCGTCGAGCTTCACCGTTTTTGCCGCTTTGGGGCGAGTCCACTAATGTTGACATTCTCAGGCAGCCTCGTAGAGGTACCCGTCGTTTTGCTGAGAAAGAGGCTCTCGCGTGTCCTTCAGACTTAACTATATATAGGGTTCTGCGTTTTCGGAGTTTATTTTTGAGCAAATTCGGAGGGTGTTTTTCGGAGCTTATTTATTTTTGCAAATTCGGAGTTTTTCGGAGCGTCCGTTCGCAGTACACAAAATTCGGAGTTTTTCGGATTTGAATTCTGGTGCTCCGCGATGCGGAGGGCTCTTTTTCTATTAGCATTATGAACTTGGACTGTAGAACTTGCAGACAACGAAGTCATTGGTGGGAGTCGCTTCAAAATCTGGATATTCTTTGGCGTAATCAGCAGGGAGCTTTCGCTTCCTGCTCATGGCGCGGTTATGCTGGAATAAACTGACTGAATCTCGGGTGCCTGCCATCAAAGCGGATGGCGAGGGAACGTGTGCAAAGGTTCAATCTTTAGCGAAAGGAGGCCAGAGAAGGGCGAATTAACTTCTCGGAAAGGAACATATCCGGGAGAAAGGCCCCAAATGGAGTGGCAGGGGAGGTGAGATGTTTTCGACCTTGGTTTGACTATTGTTGTGGGGAGAGATCTTGTTTTTTATGATAAGGGTCCAGAGGGACTCTCTTTGTAAAGCTTGGGAACGTAATTTTAACGAACAAAAGTGGAAACAAGAAAATAAAATAGGAAAAGTTGTTCGAGGATCCCAGGGAAAGATAAAGGGTAGTCTGGTTTTCACAGGTGGCGGTCCCCGAATTCGAAGTTTTTCGGATAAATCCGAATTGGCAAAATTTTTACCGGCGAGTGTTTTTCGGATTTTAACGGATTTATCCGAAAACGCAGAACCCTAACTATATACTTCAGAGTCTTGGATCACACACTCGCAACTGCTTACGACCGGATCGATAGGCTAAAAACCGGTTGTTAAAGGAGCGGTGCAACGATATTCAATTGGAATGTTTTTCACTTTACACGAGCTTACTGGCACTAGTGGGACTCAAGGATTCTCGCACGCAACGCCACTGGCCAAGGAACTCCTTTGTTGTGGTGTAATTTCAAGGACAAAAGCGATCATTTTCATTCAATCTCTCCTTTGCAAAATTTGATGACGTAACGTGGGGATCGCAGAACGCCCCAATGACGATATTTGAATGCGGTTCATAGATTGGACCCGAGCACTGCGTGGGCACTCGATTTGGGCTCGTGATAATTACTAGCTCGAGAAGCATTCGGGTAGTGGCCCGCGTCCAATCGCTGCAACAACGACAATAGCGGAGCCATAACAATGTCTAGAACTCAGCGCGTGTCCTGTGCTTTGCCAACCCCAGCGCGTGGGTATGATCAACATTGGCGGCATATAATCGGCTCCAGATCACGTGGCCGCTTGTTCTGGCTGCGAGTTGAGGGGTAAACGCTGCTCGTTTTTTTAAATTTTTTTCTGGGACTTCTACTGCGTGGGGTGAAAAACGAACGCGTGTTTCATAGGTCATTAACGTCAGGGATCCGTTCTAAGCGGTATTTGCGCAAAGTACAAAAATTGTTGCGTCGCCCCTTTAAGCCTTTCGTGACGGCTTGCAACCAACTCCGCAGCGGCGCGTCCGGTCGTTAGCAGTAAGAAAAGGCTTAAAGGGGCACTGACAACCCAAAGGTCGTATTTTTTTATTGTCTAAAACGATGCAACTTGTAGCCATAGACACGCAAAAAAAAACGCATCGCGGAAAAAAATTTTCCTGCACGCGCGCGCGCCTTTTTAGTTTTGGCATTTGTATTTCCCGCGTTCACCTCCTCGCTTCTTTTGATCGGTGACGTCAAAAATCAGGAAATTTAGAAGCTTTGTAGGTGACATTTCTATAACATTTAATAACGGCAATCGTAAAACATGTTTTTTAACGCAATTGCGAACGCACTACGGCTCCTCTATTTGAAATACCAAAATTCAGAGTTCGGTGTGATGTTGCTTCCTAGATTTGTACCCTCCCTCGGAAAACTTCGCAGCGCCCGTTGGCGAGTCGGAGAAAAACCGGTTTTTTTCCCGCCGGCGCCTCCTCCTCGGTTGGGGTCGCCGTGACAACGGCGGAGGTCCGAAAGAGAGTCGAGTCGCAGGAGACCGCAAAATTTGACTCACTGAACTGGCGCGGATCGCGCGGGAACTTCGAATTCGGCATTTGGAAATTGTTTTTTTAATTCACAAATACTGAATTTTAAAGTTTCAAATTTTGAGGGTAATGTCCCGGCATCGTTTTCAATCGTTTCGGATAATAAAAAAAAATATGATTTTCACGTGTCAGTGCCCCTTTAAGGGAACCAGGAAACAAATTTTGGGCTGATATAAATGAATTTAGATTGGGATTTTACTAATAACATATCGTTTAGTGCGAGAAAAGAAAAAGACGGTAGAAAGTCGAAAGCGTGCTTTTCGGTATGAAAATTTGAAATATAGCGGACTATTTTGTACCTCCCTTCCTCCAAAAGCTCTCTCCCTTTTCACCGTGATACATCCGCTGTACCCGAAACACGTCAGTCGTCCCCAGCACTGCGTCACTATAATACTCCGTTCACCCCTAAGCTGACAGTGCGGTGGAAGCTAGGCGCTTGCCGGACCAATCAGCCGCCTTCTTTTCATCACCTAACCCTGTTCTCTGCGTGTGCGCACCATAGAGTTATTACAATAAACACTAGAGGCTCAGCTGGCGCTAGTGTCTACGGGACTTTCGATTGCAAATTGAAGCAGACAGCAAGCAGTCTACTTTTGCAGTCTTCCTGTGTATTCCTATGGGAAAACGTACATGATATTTTTCTCTTCCCCAGGGAATAATAGTAACTGGACACGTTTCTCGCTACGCGAACGCCCGATTGCCTCCAGCCAAATGGCATTCCTTTCGGGGCGACATGGCTGCTGGAAGGCTCGCTGTCAGGATCACTCATCTGACATCTCCGAAAAGTCGGCATTTGCACGCGCAAGCAAGCAAGCAAGCAAAAAAAAAAAAAAAAAGCACGCTAAGCAAGCAAAGAGGAAAACGAAAATACCGCGCTATGAAAGCCAAAACCTCGCGTCGCTTCCTATCACTAACACCTGCGACAGCTGCTAAACACACACTAAACTTCGTCTCACCCTAGCATGGACTAACCGCGAAGGCTGTGCTAGCGCGAGCGCCCAGCCTTGACTGCCTTGACCCGAGCACTTGCTGCACGAGCGCTCGTGCAGCCGCCGCGGCTTCATTCAAAGCGACTAGCTCGCGCTTTTAGCACGCGCGCCTAACAATAGTCCATACTAAGGTGAGACGAAGTATACTTCACTTCAAGAAGTCTCACTCAAGCACCTGGGTCAGCACGAAACACTGATCACTTCGGCGAAACGACTAGTCGAGGTAGGCGAGACAGGCGGGAACAGACTTCGGTGGCCATAAAAGAATGGCGAAGCTTTTGTTTGTTATGGTAAGAATCCAAACGGAAGTGCCCGTTTTGTAAACCTTTTGTAAAGAATAGTAACTTTTATCACATGGGTTATTCTTTAAACATAAAAATATGCCGCTCAAAAGGAAACTGCAACATGTAACAAAGGCTTAACAACCAAGATCTAAGCTGTCAACCAAACTCTTAGCCAATGAGAAGTATAGCAGCCGATTGGGATTGACGTCACGGAACCCCAACTTCGTGGCGCGCGATTTAAAATGGACGAAATAGCCGCAAACTAAAATCAGTCTCACGCAATAAATATTGCTGTAAAAAATTTTTCTTTTCGCGGAAAAATTGTTTTTTGACATGCTTGTTCCAATTAAGCTGTTTAAAAAAAAACTTTTTTTTTTTCTTTGCAGTTACCCTTTAAAGTGAAACAGTAACCCTGGCTGTTTTTCGAGCTACCCGTACTAAACAGATTTTCGGAATACCCAGGCTTTAGTTTTATAGGTATGCTATTTTATCTTTAAATTAAAGATAGCTAAGAAAACGGCAAAGGAAGTTTGTGCCAAAACCAGTATTCAAATTTTACCACGCTCAGTGTATGGACGTCACGTGTTGTGTAGCTTGCAAGTGGAGCAGGTAGTCTAAAAGACACGGCATTTTTGCGCTTTCCTTTTCGATTTGCTGGGGTAAGCTTTTCCAGCATTCATTTCACGCTATCAATATCTTGGGACCCGTCGGCACCAAGCTGTGCTGCCCCCGTATTACATCGTTTGACGTCACATATTCAGTGTTGCCAGTAGCTCCTCTCGACCTCTTGAACAAAATTTGAAAATTCGCTAACTTCACAACAAATTCTAATTGTGATTCGTAATTTGGGTCACTTTTCGAGATACGTGTATTATAGCCAGGGGCGGATTTAGAGGGGGGGTCCGGATGTCCTGACCCCCCCTCTTGATTTCTGCATGTGTAAAATGTAGGGCGTAAAACGAAGGAGAGGGGGAGGGGGTTCCTAAACATATGGTACGCTGACCAACACCTGACCTCCCCCTCATGAAATTCCTGCATCCGCCCCTGATTATAGCGTTGAACCGATTCTGGGGCAAATCAGTGACTGTGAACGCGACCCAGTATTTACCTGAGGAATTCCTGTCCCAAGATCGGCCGGAGCTCCTCCCGCATCAGGCTATGAGAGAAGAACGAGACGGGGATCATCATGGAACTCAGACTTGAACGACACTCATTACAAGTAATTAATTTACTTGTAACCGATCACTTTTTGAAGTAATTTTGTGGATATTTGAATATATTTATTTGGAAGTAATCGCTAGGGTAATCTGGGGTCACGAATGACAACTGATAAGGCGGCGAATAACTGAGTAAACTGAACGTTTAATGGGGCGAACTTGTGCCCCCCCCCCCAAAAAAAAAAAAAAAAGGAAACAGAAGATTATAGCAGAGTGTCGCAGGCGTCGAAGTCGGCGTAAGAGCAGAGTCGAACGCTGGGGCGAGACTGACTGAGGATCGCCAGGGAGCCCCTTATGTACACGCGTTGGCTTCTGGAACAATCGACCTAGAAGGTTTGGCGACGAGAATATTCACACCTCGAACAAGCGACAGGATTCTCGAATTTACTAGAACAATAAATTGCAAGGATAAACAAAAAAACGCGTCGCTAACAGGAATCGAAACCTGGCACTTCGCGTGGGAGGCAGGCCTCAATGATTGTTCAGTGTACGCGTGAGAACAAATCGGTATTGCCTACTTTTCCTATACCCTATTGCAGGTTCAAAAAAGCAGGGCAGGCTCCTCGCACAACGCCGTTCACTCTTCCCCTTTAGCAGAACAACCGCTCGTGAAACAGTAGCTCTGGCTGTTTTTTTAGCTACCCATACTAAACAGATTTTCAGAATACCCAGGCTTTAGCTTTATAGGTATGCTATTTTTTATCTTTAAATTAAAGATGGCTACGAAAACGGCAAAGGAAATTTGTGCCAAAGCCAGTATTCAAATGTTACCATGCTCAGTGTGGGGACGTCAAGCGTTGTGTAGCCTGCAAGTCGAGCAGTTAATGTAAAAGACACGGCATTTTGCGCTTTCCTTTTCAATTTGCTGGGGTAAGCATTTCCAACATTCATTTCACAGTATCAGCATATTGTAACCCGTCGGCACCAAGCTGTGCTGCCCCCATATTGCATCATTTGACGTCACATATTCAGTGTTGCCAGTAGCTCCTCTCGGCCTCTGAAACACAATTTGAAAATTCGCTAACTTCACAACAAAATCTAATTGTGACTAGTAATTTGGGTCACTTTTCGAGATATGAGTATTATAGTGTTGAACTGATCTGGGGCCAATCAATGACCATGAAGGCGACCCAGTATTTACCTGAGGAATTTCTGCCCCAAGATCGGCCGGAGCTCCTCCCGCATCAGGCTGTGAGAGAAGAACGAAACGGGGATCGTCAAGAAACTCAGACTTCTACGGGACTAATTACAAATAATTAATTTACTTCTAACCGATCACTTTTTGAAGTAATTTTGTGTATATTTGAATACATATTTTTGAAAATAATCGCTAGGGTAATCTGGGGTGCTTCCACGTCAGATTGTGGAATGATGGTTCGGGGATCTACGGCCAGTCTGATCTTTGGGGCTAACTGCATCGCTTGTTTCACTAAGGCTCCTACTGGTTTTTACGGCATCCTCGCTTGACGGATACTGCTATCGCACCCTGGCAGGCTACTATCAAGTCCGTCAATGCAATGTTGGCGGACTTGATAGTGCAGTATTCATGAGCTTTTCAACTAATGCAATATTCATAAACTTTTCAAAAGCTCGTGACTGTGTTCCTCACACCAGATTAACATCCAAACTGTCCCATTTAAACGCGAATAAAAATATTGTCTCCTGGATGGTCTAATCGCACCCAATCTGCGACCATCGATAATCCACTTCCCTTTCAATGGACGCGATCTCGCGTCCCTCAGGGTTCAGTTCTTGGCCCTCTTTTTTTTTCTAGTTTATGCAAACGACATTGCTTTTTCTTTATCTTCCTCCGTAAGACTGCCCGCTGAAGGCCTTGTGCTCTATCATAAAGTTTTTCTATTGAGGATTGTAGAATCTTACAAGGGGGTCTGGAAAACTAAGAACTTGGTGTGACCCTTGGCTCATGACGACGAACCAGGATAAATCTAAAATAATGTCATGTCGTTTACCACCTGAGACTGTGGTGCAGAAGGGAAAAAACAACAGTCGAAGAAACAGACACAGAAGGGAACGTTCCCTTCTGTACGTCTGTTCCTTCGACTAAAGTTTTTTTTTTTTTTGACCAGAGTCTTAGGTGTTAAATGATATAATTAGCAACCACCAGCTCACTTGTGCACTTAGTCTTTTCAATAAAAGAATGCAATTTTCCAGATAAAAAAAAAAAGTAAGTTTTTCCGCGTGACGCTCGACCGTCACGCGGAAGGTCTGGGTTCGATTCCGGCCAGCGGAATTTCCTTTTATTTATTCTTTCAACTTGGAGTTCTCGTAAGTTTTGATTTCCGAATGTTCTCCGCGCCGAACGTTCTAGAGCCGAATGTTCCAGACCCACGCGGCTACAAAACGTGCTCCGCGTGGCGAGCCGCAGTCAGTCTCGCCTCAGCGTTCAACTCTGCTGCCACGCCGACTTCGACGTCCGCGACGCTCTGCTGTTATCTTCTGCTTCTTTTTTTTTATTTTGGGCACAAGTTCGCCCCATTAAACGTTTCAGTTTCTTAAGTTATTCCTTGTTCGTCACCTCGTCATTCCTGACATTTTTGGTGCAGGTGCGGGGTTCCGCATGTCCCTGCAGCGCAGCCCTCCGAGTTTCCGCAGTACAAGTCCGAACCCAAGCTTCCGAGGACCCAACGAAGACCAGATCGAGACCCGATCAAGTCGCCGCACCCAAGGTCTACACCCGGAATACGGACTTCTGCCACCCAGGACCGAGCAGGCAACGAGGCCGACGATGGACAACCAGCAGTCGCAGACCCCGGCCGCTTCTACCATCGTTTACCCGCCCGTCGCACCGCGGACGGCTGCTCCATTCCACGGCGAGCAGCACGAAGATGTCGAAGACTGGATCGACCAGTAAGCACGCGTTGCCCACCACAATGGCTGGATAGATGAGCAGCGCCTGCACAACGTCTGTTTTTCGCTTGAGGGGACCGCCAAGCAATGGTCCGAAAATCATGAATCCTCGTTGACATCGTGGGACATTTTCAAAAGCGAACTGAAGGGCACATTTATCAACAACCACCACCGCCGAGAGAGAGAGAGCCGAGGATCTACTGCGAACCAGAACCCAGGGCTCCAACGAGACTTCACCGGCTTTGTGAAGGACGTTCTGCGCCTGAGCGCCCGCGCCGACCCTCGGGAAACAGAAGAAAAGAAGCTGCGAATCCTCATACCGGGCGTGAGAGACGACATCTTCGGCGGCCTGGTCCGCAGTCCTCCGACAGCAGTCCAAGATTTTGTCATCGAGGCAACGAACATCGAGCATGCCCTGCAAGCTCGAGCCAGTCGCTACCAGCGACTACCCGGCCTCGCTGCCCTCCGGCCGTCTAGCGGCGACCTTGGCTCCAGCATCCCAGGCATTCGCAAGATCATTCGCGACGTCGTCCGGGAGGAGCTCCGAAAGCTGATACCCGCCGCTGACCGACCAGCTTCGCTCTCCATCGCCGAGGCCGTGCGGGAAGAAGTGCAGAGAGCCATTCAACCAGAGGCTCCCATCAGCGTAGCAGTCCCCGAAGAACCCACGCTAACTTGCGCCGCAGTGGCCCGACGGCCACCGCCTTCTCCTCGCACCAATGTCGCGCCGCCCCGACGTCATCCTCCTGCGCCGCAGCACGACCGACGCCACGACGACCAGGTCCAGTACGCCTGCCAGGAGCCCCGCGCACCCCGTAAGACCGACGTGTGGCGAACGCCCGGCCGACGCCCTCTGTGCTTCCACTGGGGGGAAGCAGACCACACCTACCGCCGACGCCCATACCGACGACTCGGGCTGTGCGGGTTCCACCCGAATGACCCGCGCCCCCGTTATAATAAACGCCCTCGGGAGATCGACGAGTACCTTCGACGACGTCAGTCCCCCGAGCCTGCGTCCCGCGGAGTAGGACCACGAATTCGTGGGTAGGACCACGAATTCGAACCGCCGGAGGACACCTTATCACGCCTTTCGGAAGTTGCACTCCTCGCGTCGAAATTCACGGCGAAACGTGCCCTGTGAAATTCGTCGTTCTACAAGACCGTTCCAGAGATGTCATTTTCGGCATGGACTTTCTGTGTGAATACGTCGCCGTCATCGACCTGGGTGAGAACAGATGAACGCTGCGGACGCCTGTTCCGCCTTCAGAGAAACCCCAAACGGCGTCAACCGCCGTCCGAGTCGCTGCCGACCACGTGAACCTGCCGCCGCGATCAAGTGTTGTCGTAACCGTCGTGACCGATACAGCTACCTGCGGCGAAATTTTCCTGGAAGGCAACCTTCAATTTCTCCTGGGGAGAGGAATTGGCGTCTCAAGAGGAGTGGCTGAACTTCAGGATGGGCGCACCGTGGTCCTCGTGACGACCTTCCGACAAGAAACACAACACCTCAAGAAAGGTGCCGCTATGGGATACGTCGAGGAACTTCAGAACTCCGCCAAAATCGCCGCGATTGCTAAAGAATCATCGCCACCTCAGCAAAGTATTGCGCCGCCAGCGCAGCTCGACATCGACCCGAAACTTCCAGGCCCGAAACGACGACAGCTGATTAACCTCCTCGCCGAATACCGCGACTGCTTTGCGACGTCGTCGAACGTGCGCCAAACCGCCGTAGCGAAGCACCGCATCGTTACCAAGAACGACGCGCGCCCTGTGCATCGATCGCCGTACAGAGTCTCCGCTAAAGAAAGTATGGTGATCCAGGAGCAAGTTCAAGAGATGCTGAACGACGACATAATCCAACCTTCAAGCAGTCCGTGGGCCTCTTCAGTAGGGCTGGTTAAGAAGAAGGACGGAACGCTTAGGTTCTGCGTGGACTACCGGCAGCTGAACGCGGTGACGAAGAAAGACGTCTACCCACTCCCCCGTATCGACGACACTCTAGACCGGCTGCGCCACTCTCGATATTTCTCATCGATGGACCTCAAGAGTAGCTACTGGCAGATCGAATTCGACTAACGGGACTGAGAGAAGACAGCCTTCGTCACGCCGGATGGACCGTACGAGTTAAAGGTATGCCCTTCGGACTATGCACGGCGCCAGCAACTTTCCAGCGTGTCATGGACACCGTACTGGCAGGACTGAAGTGACAGTGCAGCCTCGTCTACCTTGACGACGTCGTAGTGTTTTCAAGTGACTTCGACGAGCACTTGCTACGACTCCAAGCTGTTTTCCAAGCCATACAGACCGCCGGACTCACCCTCAAGCAGTCCAAGTGCCAGTTCGCCTATGACGAACTGAAGTTCCTAGGCCACGTGGTTAGCAATGAGGGCGTCCGCCCAGACCCCGAGAAGACTCGCGCCGTCGCGGCATTTCCGGCGCCCACAGACAAGAAGGCCGTGCGAAGGTTCCTTGGACTTTGTGCCTACTATCGACGCTTCGTTCGGGATTTCGCAAGGACTTCCGCACCGCTCACAAAACTCACGAAGGATGCCGAGAAGTTCGAGTGGGCCGAGGAGCAGCAGCACGCATTCGAGTAGCTGAAGTAACGACTCCGGACTCTTCCTGTTCTTGGACACGTCGATCAAGATGCGGAAACCGAGATTCATACGGACGCAAGTAACGAAGGATTTGGCGCGGTGTTGGTTCAAGTGCAAGAAGGCACCGAGCGAGTCATCGCCTACGCAAGTCGGACGCTGGTCAAGGCAGAGAGAAATTACTCCACGACTGAAAAAGAATGTCTTGCGGTCGTCTGGGCAATCACGAAGTTTCACCCGTACTTAAACGGCAGCCCTTTCCGTGTTGTCACGGACCACCACTCGCTCTGCTGGCTTGTGAACCTAAAAGACCCTTCAGGACGTCTCGCTCGATGGAGTCTCCGACTGCAGGAGTTCAACATGACTGTGGTCTACAAGTCAGGCCGCAAGCACTGCGACGCCGATTGCCTGTCCAGAGCCCCTGTCGAGACATCTCCCGGCAGGAGCGACGACGATGACGACGAGTGCTTTCTAAGCGCAGTGAACACCGACGACATGGCGCGACGCGAAAGAGACGATCCTGAGTTGTGCGCGCTAATCGACCACCTCGAAGGACGAGGGGGTACTATCCCCCGTGTCTTCTCGAGAGCCCTGCCGACCTTCGTCCTCCGACAAGGTGTACTTTACAAGGAGAACTTCGGAGACAGCAGCTCGCCATGGCTGGTGGTAATCCCTACCGACCGTAGAGCGGAGATCTTTCAAGCCTGCCACGACGACCCGACGTCCGGACACCTTGGTTACAGCCGTACGCTGGCCCAAATTCGTGAGAGGTATTACTGGCCAAAGCTGCCGAAGACCGTTTCCCTCTACACACGATCGTGCCACGAGTGCCAGCGACGCAAGAAACCGCCGACGAGGCAGGCAGGTCTCCTGCATCCGATCGCTCCACCGACCGCACCGTTCCAGCAGATCGGAATGGATCTGCTTGGTCCTTTCGCACCATCGATGCAAGGAAAGAGATGGATAATTGTCGCCACAGATTATCTCACGCGGTACGCTAAAACGAAAGCCCTTCCTTCAGGAACTGCTGTGGAAGTCGTCAAGTTTTTCATCGAGTCCATCGTCCTCCGGCACGGCGCTCCCGAAGTTCTGATCTCAGACTGTGGATCATCATTCATGGCCCAGCTGACGCAAGAAATCCTTCGTCTCAGCCACACCAGCCATCGGCGCACCACGGCGTACCACCAGCAGAACAACGGGCTGACAGACAGGCTCAACAAAACCATCGCCGACATGATCTCCAAGTACGTTGACGTGGAGCTCAAGACATGGGACGAGGTGTTGCCGTACGTCACATTTGCTTACAACACGGCCGTGCAAGAGACCACCGGGGTGACACCCTTTCAGCTGGTTCATGGTCGCAAAGTAACGACAATGCTGGGCGCGATCGATACCCCACGAACCGGCTGTCGACGGATGCGACGACGCCCAGGTGGTTGCCCAACGGGCAGGAGAAGTCCGTCAGCTCGCCAGACTCCGGATTCAAGCCCAACAACGTGTCGACACTGGCCGCTACAACCTTCGTCATCGGGACGTCCACTTCCAGCCCGGAGACAGGGTGTGGGTGCGGACACCGATCCGCCGCCGTGGTCTCAGCGAGAAACTCCTGAAGCGCTACTTTGGACCCTACAAAGTGTTTCGTCGACTCGGGGATCTGAACTACGAGGTGATGCCCGACGGAACACGGACTTCATCACGCCACCCTCCACGGGCGGAAGTCGTCCACGCCGTGCGCCTCAAGCCGTACTACGATCGATAGGACTATGAATTGCGCTCGATAGGATTGTGTTGTACAAGTACCCGTAGTTAGCCATTATTTTAGACCGCAGCTCTTAGGCGCCCGTTTCCGGCTTGAGCGGCCCGTCGCCGTCGCCGTCACGGCGTAACCGCGCGTAACCCTCGTGAGGGTTACGAGGGTTACTCTCACGAGGGTTACGATGGTTACTCTCATGAGGGTTACGAGGGTAACCCTCGTGATCCTCGTGAGGGTAACAACCCTCGTAACCCTCACAAGGGTTACTCTCACGAGGGTCACGAGGGTTACCCTCACGAGGGTCACGAGGGTTACCCTCACAAGGGTTACTAGGGTTATGAGAGTTACCCTCATGTGAGAGTAACCCTCGTAACCCTTACGAGGGTTACCGAGGGTTACTCTCATGAGGGTTATGAGGGTTACCCTCACGAGGGTCACGAGGGTTACCCTCACGAGGGTCACGAGCGTTACCCTCACAAGGGTTACTAGGGTTATGAAAGTTACCCTCACAAGGGTCACGAGGCTTACCCTCACGATGGTCACGAGGGTTACCCTCACGAGGGTCATGAGGGTTAAACCCCTGAGGTCGCGTGACCCTCCGCTGAGGTCACGTGACCCCCCCCCGCCGAGGTCACGTGACCTCAGGGAGTCACCTATCCCTCAGTACCCTACCATCCTATCCCTCAGTACCCTTCCATCCTCCTCCTCAAGAGCTGCGCTCTAATCCGGCGTTACAGGGAGTTGTAAACGGATTTTTTGTTTGTTTTGATGTTATGTTTCCCGGCACGTCGCATCGAGACGATGCGCTTTTAAAGGGGGGTCGTAATGCCACGTGCGTCGCCGAGCGAGCGCATGCGTGGCCGAATGGTTAGCGCGCTAGACCGTCCCGCGAAGATCTGGGTTCGATTCCGGCATGCGGAATTTCCTTTTATTTATTCTTTCAACTTGGCGTCACGTAAATTCGAGAACATTCTCGTCTGATCGGTTTCCGAATGTTCTGCGCGCCGAACGTTTTAGGCCGAATGTTCCAGACACCCACGCGGCTACAAAACGTGCTCCGAGTGGCGAGTCGCACTCAGTCTCGCCCCAGCGTTTGACTCAGCTGTCACAATTCTCCTCTGACTACTTTTTCCACAATCGCATGCCGGCCCTTGAATTTGTCCAACCATCCGCTGCTTGCGTGAAAATCATCGTGACCCAGTAGGCAGGCAAAATCTTTCGCTTTCTGCTGCAGTACACCGCCAGTTATGGGGACGTTCTGTGCCCGGATAGACAAACCATTTAAAAACAGCCTTGTCGACGTCTTCGTAGACCGCCAGCTTCAGTCGTTTACGTTGACCGCTTACGCCGCTCTTGAGTGAGCCAAGTATGGTCTCCTTCGCCTTCAAAATCGTCAACAGCGAACTCTGAGGAGTTCCAAACCGGGCTGCAACATCTTTCTTCTTTTCACCATTGGCGACTGCTTGCACAATCTTCGCTTTCTGCTCAAACGACAACACCTTTCGCTTGCCGGAGCTCATAGTGCTAGAGCACTAATGCACGAAAAAGTGTCACTAGGCTTCAAAAGCAGAACGCATGGGCTGACCAAACAACGAGAAACGCACGCTTTCAGTTAGGCCAGTTAGGCCTCGAAACGAACTACGCAGTGCGAACGAAGGCGATGGACAGTGTTGCCAACTCAAAAATTCAAAACCTGTAGTCGGAATCCCGAAATCCGCTAAAAGCTGCTAAATCCAAAACACAGCGCAAAAATAACTTTTCAATATTTTTTTTACTTAAATTCTTGCCCAAAGGTATAATAACAGTATAGATCATATCAATGTCACCTGAAAGGAAGCTTTCCGTTGTTTTGACTAGAAATCTGTCA
>JABSTQ010002819.1:0-34818 GCA_013358835.2 Ixodes persulcatus
CGTGAGGGTTTCGGGCGGGGGTCGCCACGACAGGTGGTAGGTCGTGTGCCGTGCCCTATCGTAAGCTGGGGCCCAACGGAGATCACCACCCAAGCGAACCATCTTCATCAGTCTGCTCCTGCAAGTGCTGGCGCAAGCTGGCACGGTGCGGTCGCAAACCCGCAGCCCAGCAGCATTGACCCCCGCTGCAACGGAACAAGCCCTCCCCACAACAGCCAGTCGCAAGCCTGGTGGAGGCCCTCCCATAGTGGTTCCTTATCCGATCACTGGAGGCAGTCCGACGGGCACCTCGGTGCGGGTGGCCTAAGCAGGCAACTGTCGTCGGACTGCTGCTACCACTGCGAGCAGCCCGGCCATCACCGAAACCAGTGTCCAAGGCTTCTGGACACTACAAACAAGAGGTGGCACGAGACGGCGGCAAAGGGCCGGAACCAGAACAACCAGGGAAACTACTACGGCCGGCGACGCTGAAACCAGACAGCCACTCGCCTACGGCCGTTACAGTCCCTGGGAGCAGTGAGGCCGCGGCACAGATTCCATCGGTATGTCGAATCCAGCCCGAGCCTAACATCATTGAACCGCGCATGACAATTTCACTGCTCGATTTTCCCATTGCCGCACTTTTGGATTCTGGGGCCGCTATCTCGCTCATAGGGGATTTCGTTTTCGAACTCTGCAAAGCAAAAAAGATAAGCCTCCGGGAGTGCGAAACCCATTTGCAGCTAGCTTCTGGTACAGCGATAACAGCTGGAGGAGCCGTGAGGCTGCAGATTCGGTTTAATGGAAAGAAGAGGCGTCAGCGATTTCTCTATCTGCCAGGACTCGTGGTACCTGTGATCTTGGGCCGAGATTTCATTACAGGCGAAAGCATGACACTCGACTTTTCTGGTGGCGGATACCGGCTGGGACAACAACCGGAGCTGACTCCGTTTACCAGACGGGAGGACTGCATCCGTAACCTGCCCACGGCAGCCGACGTCACTGTTGTGCCGGACGTCTTGCCCGCCGGCGTTCGAGAATCGTTGCGAAAGTGCCCCGCATGCAGCCAGCAGAAGCAGGAGCTGCAAGCCGTCCTGGAGTCTTTCTCACCGATGTTCACGGAAACACCTGGAAAGACTGGCATCCTGCTGCACCGCATTGAAACCGGTGACGCGCCTCCTCGGAGGTGCAACCCTCGACCAATCAGCGTCCACAAACGGGCACTCCTTGATGCGGCGCTCGAGGAAATGATCGACACCGGTTCAGTACGTGAGTCGAAGAGCCCCTGGGCGTTCCCCGTTGTTCTCGCTCCGAAGAAAGACGGAACAGCCAGACTCTGTGTGGATTACAGGCGGCTTAACGATGTGTCCGTACGAGACAGCTACCCTTTCCCCAGCATTTCTTCCGTGATGTACGCGCTCGGTAACGCGACCGTGTTTACAACGCTGGATTGCAGTCGCGGGTTTCTTCAGATCGAGATTCACCCATCAGACGTTCCAAAAACTGCTTTCATCTGCCACAGAGGGTTGTTCGAGTTCACCCGACTGCCGTTTGGCTTGTCTAACTCTCCAGCCAGTTTTCAACGCCTGATGGATGTTGTACTTGGGAACTCGAAGTACGAATTTGCCATGGCATACATGGATGACGTGGTTGTTTTCTCGAGAACCATTGAGGAGCATGTCGAGCATCTTCGCATTGTACTTGAGCGAATGCGTAATGCTGGGCTCACGATTCATCCCGGAAAGGTTCAGTTGGCCGCGCCCAAGATTAACCTCCTTGGATTTGTTGTGGATAACGGCACGCTCCACCCCAACGAAGATAAGTTGCGCGCACTAACCGAATACCCGAGCCCACATGACGTAAAGAGCCTACAAAGATACCTCGGAATGATTGCGTTCTACCGGGATTTCATTCCGCACTGTTCCGAGATATCCCAACCGCTTAATCACCTTCTAAAAAAAGGCGTCAAGTGGTGTTGGGCCGAACAACAACAATGCGCATTCGTAGCTCTTTCAAAAGCCGTGACTGACAACGCTTGTTTACAGCTCCCAGACTTGAACAAGCCGTTCGTTCTGCAGACAGATGCAAGCGACTGTGGCCTGGGTGCTGTATTGCTGCAGGAGTATGGCGGTGTGCTTCGGCCAGTTGCTTTCACGAGCCACACGCTAACTCCAGCCGAGCGCAACTACAGTGTCGCAGAACGTGAATGTCTCGCCATTATTCATGCTTTGAAGCGCTTCGATATGTACCTAGATGGCGCAACGTTCCAGATTCAATCTGATCACTTAGCGCTATCATGGCTAAGGGGACTTAAGAATCCAGCTGGACGTCTCGCTCGTTGGGCGCTTACGCTACAGCAGTACGACTACTCCATAGTGTACCGCCCGGGGTCAACCAACAAAGTTGCTGATGCGCTCTCTCGTGCTCCACTTCCCGAGGAACACTCGCAGGATACTCCTGGCTTGGTGACCATCGCGACCACGGCACGAGGATCCCCAGATTCACGGTGGGGTACATTGGTGAGCCGCGAGGAGCTTCGCAAGGCGCAGCTGGATGACGGGCTCTGCCAACGCGTGTCCGCCTGGCTGGCAGCAAGAGGTCCAGTCGACCGCCCAAGTGACAAGGAGTTCGACTCCTACTTGATGAGCGATGACGGCCTCCTGCTGCGCTACATCCCCCAGGCCGACGATGATCCGGATGGCTCAGCGTTCCGGACCGTGATACCACGCAAGCTACGTAAGCTTTTCATCCGATACATGCATGACTCTGCCTTGGCAGGACACAGCAGTGGGAGCAAAACTTATGAAAAGTTATCCCAAGTTGCTACCTGGCCAGGCATGAGACAGGATGTGCTCCGATATGCTCGTAGCTGCTCGGTGTGCCAGAAGGCGAAACCACGTGGTGGTCAGCCCCCCGGTCTCATGCAACCGATCGTGAGCCAGAGCCCTTGGCAGATTTGTTGCTGTGACGTCATGGGGCCCTTCCCACGTAGTACCCGCGGCAATCAATACTTGTTCGTGGTAACCGATCACTTCACGAAGTGGGTTGAGTTATTCCCTTTGCGGAAGCTAGATTCGCAAAAAATCTGGGAGTGTCTACTTGAAACATTCGCTAGGTTTGGCTTTCCTGCACAGCTTGTAAGTGATAATGCCTCCTATCTCACGAGTAAGGTGTTCGTGGACGCATGCGCAGTGCTGGGAATTAAGCACAAAAGAACTTCCCCATACCACCCGCAAGCAAACATCACGGAAAGGGTAAATCGGAACCTTAAGATGATGTTAGTGGCCTACACAGAGCGCCACAAGGACTGGGACGCGAAACTGCCCGAACTGGCATTCGCAACCCGTACGACCACTAATCGGTCCACGGGTCTCACTCCTGCCCAATTGAATTTCGGTAAGGAGCTCGCGTTCCCGCTTTTTAACAGTCTCCTTTCTACAGAGTCTGGGGGAAGGCTTCGCCCCTACGTGAAGTTCGCAGAGGACCTGCGAAAGCGCTTCTCCGATAACCTTCGAGAGGCCCGGGAAAATCTCGACGTCGCCCGAGTACAGCAAGCAGAACAGTACAACCAGGGGCGACGTGACTTGCAGTTCGAGGTGGGAGATTTCGTACTCCGGCGTACTCACCCACTGAGTGACGCCGCTCGAGGCTTCGCAGCCTCCCTCGCCAACAGGTGGGAAGGTCCGTTTCGCGTGCGTGAAAAGTGCTCACCACTCACTTACAAACTAGTTCACTGTGAGACTAGTGAGGAAACCGGACCTGTTCATGTCACCGACCTTAAACGATTTTTTCAAGCAGAAGACGAAGATTCCTCGCAGGACCGGAACGACACTGACGGCAGTCCCGTTCCGGAAACCCCCTTGTCTCCACCAGGGCGGCGGTATAACCTGCGACGTCGGTGACACGAAAGAGAGAGGAACCTTTTTTTTTTTCTTCGGCTTCGCCTCTCTCGCATTTTGGGGGTAGTTTTCTACTTCCACGGATCTGCTCCCTTTTCAAGAGAGGGGGGAGAAGATTGTGTGCCCACCTCAGATCCGTTATTTTCAACTTTCTGGAAGGGGTGCGAAGATAACGTCGGGCCCAAACATCAACTGAGCCCCATGTCGTCTGCTTTGTTGTTTTTCTACGAAGATGGCTCGTGGTCAACGCCGTCACCACACCCGCCATCGGAACGACACGGCGGCCGGACTTGTGCTGGACCGGGGCGCCAAGGACGTCGGCGCGTCAGGGGCGGCCCAGGGAACCATGGACCGCTACCACCCACAACGGGACGGAGCGGCAGCTAACTCGGATCAAGGAGGATCACGCGGAGAGCAGCAGCAGCAGCAGCAGCAGCAGCCGCCTGCTGGAGCTGACTTGGAGCAACAAGGTGGCCACCAGCCGAGCCCTGAGCCAGAACAAGGAGCTGGAAAGACAGCGGGCGCCGAACGCATCGCGCCCGTCCAGCAGGCGCCGGCCGGACTTGCAACGTCAGTCCGCCCAGCAGCGCCGTCCACCCCCTGACGCCCACAACAACGTCTCCGTCATCAACATGCCGGACGAAGCTTGAGGGGGGGGGAAGTGTGGGCACCCTGGCGGCTCCACAGCCCAGTTGCCCGACTGCGAGGCAAAGGTGCCGAACTTTTCCCGCGTGGCGGCGACGTCACGCCAGCCACGCGCACATCGGATGCGCCGCCTTGATAAGGGAGATCAGAGGCGGCGCACGTGGAGTCGCTGCCTGGACTCAGGCGCCGCTGGTAATCATGTTAATCGTCTCGTCCATGTCCCATTAAATGTAGTTTCTTGTTGTTGAAACCATTGGCTCCGTGTTATTCCTCCGGGTCGGGTATGCAGCAAGGCAAACCGACCACAGTAATTTATCTCCGCTTTGGACAGTGTCGGACTCCCATAGGCAATGACTCGCTCGGTGTCTTCTTGCACTAGAACCAGTACCGCGCCAAGTCCTGCGTTACTTGCGTCCGTATGAATCTCGGTTTCCGAATCTTGATCGGAGTGGCCCGAAACCGGAGGAGTCTAAAGTTGTAGTTTTAGCACGTTGAATGACTGCTGTTGCTCCTCGGCCCATTCGAACTTTTGGGCGTCCTTTGTGAGGTTTGTGAGCGGCGCGGAAATCCTTCCGAAATCGCGAACGAATCGCCGATATTACGAACATAGTCCAAGGAATTTTCGCACGGCCTTCTTATCTCTCGGCAATGGAAATGCCTCAACGGCGCGGGTCTTCTGTAATCCTGGGCGAACGCCATCAAGGCTTACAACTTAGCCTAGGAACTTCGCTTCGATAGCTTGAGAGTGAGGCCGGTGGCTTGTATGGCCTGGAGAACAGGTCGGACTCGCCGCAAGTGCTTGTCGAAGTCGCTCAAAAACTCGTCGACGTCGTCAAGGTACACGAGACAGCTCAGCCATTTCAGCCCAGACAGTGCGGTGTTCATAACACGCTGGAAAGTTGCTGGTGCCGTGCATTGTCCAAAGGACATCACCTTGAACTAGTACAGTTCATCTGGCGTGACGAAAGCTGTCTTTTCTCGGTCCTGTTCGTCGACTTCGATCTGCAAGTAGCCACTCTTCAGGTCAATCAATGAAAAATATCGAGAGTGGCTCAGTCGGTCTAGCATATCGTCTATGCGCGGGAGTGGGTAGACGTCTTTCTTCGCCATCGTCTTCAGCTGTCGGTAGTCCACGCAAAACCTAAGAGTCTCGTCCTTCTTTTTAACCAGCACAACCGGAGAGGCTCAAGGACTGCTGGAAAACTGGATTATGTCGTCGTTCAGCATTTCTTGCCCTTGCTCCTGAATGATCTCCCTTCCTTTTACGGAGACTCGGTATGGCGATCGACGCACAGGGAGCGCGTCGTCCTCGGTAACAATGCGATGCTTGGCAACGGTGGTTTGGCGCACCTTCGACGAGCTCGCAAAGCAGTCGCTGTATCCGGCGAGGAGATCACTCATGTGCCGACGTTTTGGGCCTGGAAACTTGGGGTCGATGTCGAGCTGCACTGGCGACGTAAAGTCTTGCTGAGGCGGCGATGATTCTTCAGTAATCGCGCCGACTTCGGCGCAGTTTCAGAGTTTACAGACATGGCCCTCAGTTTCACCTTTTGTGAGGTGTTGCGTTTCTTGTCGGAAATTTGTCACGAGGACCGCAGTGCGACCATCATGAAGTTCAGCTACTCCTCTTGCGATGCCAATTGCTCTTCTCAGGAGCGATTGAAGGTTTCCTTCAAGAACAACTTCGCCGCAGGTAGCTGCATGGGTCACGACGGGTACGACAACACTTCATTGCAGCTGCAGAATCACGTTGTCGGTAGCGACTCCGGCGGCAGTTGACGGAGTTTGGGGTTTCTCTAAATGCGGAACAGGCGTCCGCAGCGTCAATATGTTTTATCCAAGGTCAAGTCCGTGCCGAGAATGACGTCTCTTGAACAGTCTGCTAGAATGACGAATTTCACAGGGCACGTCTCGCTCTGCATTTCGACACGAGCAGTGCACCCTCCGACAGGCGTAACAAGGTGCCCTCCAGCGGTTTGTATCTGCGGTTCATCCCATGGCGTCGTGACTTTTCGAAGGCGGCTAGAGAGCCTTCCACTCAAGGCTGAGTAGTCTGCTCCGGTGTCAACGAGTGCCAATGCGTCGTGGCCGTCGATAACAACGCTTAAGGTGTTGGGCACCGTTGCCGGAGCGTCGTTGCGAGGCGTGGCGTCGGGAGACTGGGAGCGCTCCGGCGTTCGTGGAAGCTCTTTACGTTGTCCGTCCATGGCAACTTCACCTCCGGGAGTTGCCGCGCTTGGTTTTCCCGGCGGGACAAGGGCGACAGGTTCTCATGACGGGGTCGATGCATCGGCGAAGCTGGACGTCGAGGTGACGGCGACCGAGACCCGCGGCCAGGTGCAGGGGGGATGACTGGGGTCGTCTAAGTTACTGTTCAATCTCTTGTGATCGCTCACCGTAGCGTGAGCGTGGGTCGTTCGGGTGGAAGCCGCGCAGCACCACTTGCCGGTTGGGGCAACGGGAGATGTGGTCGGCTTCCCCGCAGTGGTAGCACAACGGGCGTCGATCTGCAGTCAGACTTCCACGGCGAGGGTTGCTCCGGAAGGACGCACTGAACTTGTCCTTCCTGGCGTTGAGGGTGCTGCGGCATCAGAGGGTCTCCTCGGTGTGGTGCCGTGAGCTGGCGGCTAGCTTGCAGTGGTGACAGGGTGACTGAGGCATCTGGTATGAAGGCTCGCTGAACCTCGTCTCGAACGACCTCGGTAATGGAGATTGAGTCCGGGCTTTCATCAGTCGGCAGAAGCTCCTTAAGCTCGCCCCGGACGACGTCGCGAAAAAGCTCACAAATGTCCGGAATGCCGTGGGCAAGGTCGCAAGTGGACTGCGAAAGCGCACTGACGCGTGAAGCCTCTGGTAGGAGCTGGCCCTGGGGAAAAAGGCACGCTCCACGTTCGTGGCTTTTTTGGCGAAATCTTTAATGGTGGATGGGGGCTGCGGACAACACCACCGAAGACGTCATCCTTTACACCTCACATGAAGATCCGGAGCTTCTTTTCATCGGTGGCTTGCGTGTTGGTGAGAGCGACCAGGCACAGAACATTCGCGACGAAACGTGTGATAGTCTCGTTTGCGCTCTGGGTCCTGATTCAAGGAAAGTCCTCAGCCCTCTCTCGTCGATACTGGTTGGTAAATGCCCGTCTCAGCGCATCCATGCAGGCGGTCCATAAGGTAAACTAAGTCTCGCGATTCTCGAACCAGTGTCTGGCCGTTCCTTCAAGCGCGAAATAAAAACTTCCATTCTTTGTGCTGGGCCACTCGCGCGTACTGTTGTAGCCAGCCCTCGATGTCTTCATAATGCTCACCAGGAATGGACATGGACGTACGGGTAGCGATGGGTAGGACAACGACGGGTGGAGTGGTCATCGTCGCGGTTTTCTTCTTTGGTTTTTGCGGCAGGGGTCCGAGCTCCGGTGGTTGGCCTTCGGTACGGCGGCTTGTTCGGGCGTTGGCGTCTTCTGCGGAAGGTAGCCTTCCGGGGATGAGCACTTCACTTGGCCGGGGTGTCTTCGTAGGTGTACGCTTCTCGGGCATAAAGAGCGATACCCCGCACCTCCACGAAAAAATGTCACGAATGACAATTTATGAGGTGACGAAAACTGAAACAAACTAAACGTTTAATGGGGTTGAGTTGTGCCCCCCCCCCCCTCCAAAAAAAAAGGAAACAGAAGATATCAATAGGGCGTCGCGAGCGTCGATAGTGGCGTCACAGCAGGGTCGAACGTTGGGGCGAGACTGACTCCACTCGCCACGCGGAGTCTCGTATGTACCCTCGTGGCTTTCTGGAGCATTCGACGTAGAACGTTCGAAACTCAATTTGATGAGAATGTTCTCGAACCAAATGCAAAGTTAAAAGAATAAATAAAAGGACAGTCCACTGGCTAGAATCGAACCTGCACCTTCCGCGCGACAGTCAAGCGCGGTAACTACTCGTCCACGCACGTGATCGCTCACCGACGCGCGATCGCTCGCCGACGCGCGTGGCAATATTTCTCTAGTTTCTCAAAGTGCCGGTTTCGGTGACAATTCACGTGCACGAATTTGAGGGATCGTGAGATGTATGCTATGTTTCCATTACCAAAACATTAAATAGGCTGAATAAACCTAGATAGTGAGTTACTTTGAAGGAAGAGTAGCTCGAAGTGAATCTTTTTAGTGTTTGATAATTGTTTCGTTGAAAAATTTAGTATTTTCTTACTGATATTCTGCCTTTAGCAGACGCCTGCCAGCGTGCAATGGCTCTTCTAACTTATTCAGTTAATTTTCTGTATTCAACTCATCATCGTGAGAGTTTTCCTTTTTTTTGTGATTACTGAAAATAAATAAGCAGGATCAGAAAGAACAAAACAAATTAAAGACGGGAGTTCACGTTTAAACCCATATTAAGACAAAATACATATTTTGGTTCTTCCATGCGGCCTAGATGCTTAAGTAAAATGTCTGAGGTAAATCCGAGTTATAATAAAATATCCGAGAAAAAGCAATCCAACGCGACTTAGCGGTATTCTTGTAGTACGCAACCCCAAAAGCAACAGACCCCTGCAAGCGCCCCTTCCAGCGCCTCTTCTGTTTTGCCCTGAGTACGATGATCGCTGAATGGTTAATCTTGCTTCACCCGGTCGTGTGGGAGAGTGCGGGAGAGCGCCACTCCAGAAGTCTTATATAACCTCCTTGGAAGAAACCAGACTTGCATTAGGTGAAGCTTCTTCGCCTGCGCCGTGTCGGCAGCAGCGGCCGCGGTTTGGCCACGTAGCCGCGCGTTAGTGTTTAAACTAGACTGAAGGTATCTGGCTGTTCGCGAGAAGAAATCCGCGCGCTATCTATTGCAACTAATTGGTTACAAGGGGGGGGTTAGTGGCCGAGTGGGCAAGTGCACACCAGCTCACAGCACGTGGCGCGAAAGTTCGCGCTGCAGAACACAAGATCCTGGGTTCAATCCCCACCCTCCCCGTTTCCATCTGGATGAGCATCGTACCGACGTGCGATCGTGTACCATACTGCGTGATGCACGTCTAAGACTCCACGCTAGCGGTTGTACTGCACTGGCTAATGTTCTCATCTACAGCTGGGAGACTCGTCGCCCATTGAGGCAGACCAAGTTTTAGGCTGTATAAACATACACGCAACCCAATTTTTTAATTGCTTAAAACGTTGCTAGAAATGTTTGATCCTTTAACCCAAGAAGCAAAGCAACCTTTGTTTTTTGTAATTTCAGCAAATACCGTTTAATCGTGGCATTCCTCGGCATTCGTAATCGTGACACAGAAAACATGCGGTAGATTTGTTTTTTTCCGTAAAGACAGTTTCGGAAGAAAATTGGAGAAAAATGAGCAACTTAAAGCACCTTTACCTCAACTCAGCCAGAACAAGCATTCACGTGCTGGGGTTGGCAAAGCCCAGGCAACGCGCCGAGTTCCACGGATTGTTAATGGTCCGCTCTTTTGCGTCATCGCAGCGATTAAGTACGAGCCACTTCCCGGATTTCACGTCGGGTTATTGATTGTCACGGGCTGAAGTCGAATGCTTACGATGCGCTCGTGTCAATGGTACGAGGCGCACTTGAACATCGTCGCCGTCGGGATCGCAAAGCTTGACGAGGAAATCCTAGAAATGGTATTGTTCACAACGCCTACAACGCGATCCCCACAGCCTAGTCGTCAAGCGCTGCGAAGGAGCGATAGAAAGAAAACGTCCGCCTTTATAATAACATTACACGTATACAAAAAAACTTCTTGCTCAGTGGCGTCGCCTGCAACTGTACATTGGCCCCACTTTAGTGTCAGTAAACTTATATAAGTTGAGAAAAATTCCTACTCAATACCCTTGCACGGCCCCTATACAGAGTGATGGTAAAATCCTAAAAATACACAGATTGTAAGGGCTTCGGGGCTACGCAATAGATGGCACTAGGGTGCCTCAATGTCCCTCTTTTTAGGTGATGCCACCCTTTGTAGTACCCGATGCCGACTGCACGCGCTCACGGGGAAAATACAAAAAAATCGCCGAAAACAAAATGTCGCCGTAGCACAGTGAGCGCCACAAACGCGTGCAGGGACACGCGCTTTCACGCACTTCTGAACAAAAAAGAAAAATAAAAGTGTGGGACAAAATTGCCAGATGTCTCCACCCTTAGCAAAGCGCACATGAAGGCACCCTAGATGGCACTAGTGTGTTCCTTCGTTGTGAGCAGTCACAAAAACTCACAAGTTATTATACCGCATTTACACCCAAACGGAAATGAATGAATCAGCCTTCAAAGTTATAGACTGTTACAGATATAAATAGCCGCATCAAGAGCTTCCATAGCAATGACTGCTCGCTATAATTGATTATTTCCTCCTCTTTACCGTTCGCTCTGCCAAAGTGGAAAGAGTGTAAATTATAGGAGATTGTGCAGCTATATCATACAAAAATGGTCCATGGTCGTCTATGAAAAACTGAATGGCTGGTTATTACCTCCTATGGTCCTCAATGGTCGGCCTCAGAAATCCATAAATACTGTTACTGCCAGCTATAAAAACATCTAGGCCCTGTGTTTCAAGACTGGGAACCAATACATTTTCTTTACCCGCCTAAAGAAACTTTTATGGCCCTGAGTCTATGGAATGTAGACCAAAAAAATTGCTTTACCCGCCTATAAAAAATATGCGGCCCCGTATCAATAGACTGGGAACCAGTATATGTTCTTTACCCGCACATAGAAACCTTTTTGGCCACAGGTCTAAACACTGGGAGCCCAAAATTGTCTTTACCTGTCAATATAAACTTTTATGGCCCAAGTCTAAACAATATAAAGAAATAAATTGTATTTACAAGCCAATAAAAAACTATATCGAGGCGTGTGTCTTGCAAGACTCACGCCGTATGTGCAAAGATATGTTATCTGCTGTTACAATGAGGTTTTTTTAAGACTAGTAATATTTTATGTTTGAAAAATCTCCTGAAATACTTGTGCAATAATTAAAAACAATTTTTACCCCACCAAAACTGAAAATAGTTTACACTGCCACTGAACACTGCAATCAAGCAGTAGTAGCTTGATTGCAATGTTCAAAATATTAAAAATATAATTATTTCATTTTAGTTGATTAGCCCTATGATCTACATTTGCTTTGTTCAGGGTGTTGAATTAGGAGATTGGGGCAATTCCAAGAGACAATACAAATATTGTATTAAGTAGGAGTAATATTTGCTCCACCTCTCCGTGTTTATGCAACAAATGACGGCAGTCACCGGCCAAGTTGGATTCAAAAATGAGACTGCCATATATAAAGATAGTGCAAACTTAGCATACGTAGAGAGGGGTGGGAGTCCGGTGTCGCTGCATTGTTGCTGTTGTGCGGGGGGTGTTCTGTCTGTGTAATGTGAATTCTGTATGTTCAGTATGTATATGGGTAGTTTCATCTGAACTCAGGCACGAATTTAGGGTCCAATTTTAAATTTTGACGAGAAAATATATTTTTTTGGGGGAAAAACCTTTTGTGATAGGTAGTACAAACCGAAAGTTCGGGAGATTTTTCGTTTTATAGTTATAGACATTGTAAGCAGCCGATGCGCAAACTAACCTTTTTCTCGCCTGTCGGAGGTGTCATGTTTCACTGCTTTAAATTCTTGCGTTTTTTCGGCAGTGCAATGTCACTTTTTTAGGCTAATCTCAAAATAGGGGCTATTTATGGTCAGTAATGTTATTGTGATTATTGATCTGCTCTTTTGTTTTAAACATTGTCAAAGTGTGTCCCTTTGACAATATTTGTCAAAGTTTGACCAGCTCTTCCGTGTGACCTTTTTAAGATATCATAACATATTAAATATTTTCAGAAAGCTGAGAGTATACTCTTTCTATTGATAACAGGTTTAATGTCGTGTGTCAAGAAGAAAGGGCAGTGTGTTCTCGTAAAGCAAGGACTATTTGAATTTTCTTGCAAATTGAAGGTCGATTTTCTAAAAAAAAATAGCTTTTATTTGGATGATTTTTTTTTCTACCTTGCTATTGCAGCACTTTATAAGGTAATATAAATGGAAAATATAATATGCTGTTTGTATGACAGCTATAAAAGCTGTAATTCTGGTTTTGTTTGACTGTTTTGTCTGTAAATCAACTTGCTCGCAAAAATACACTAATTCAAAATTGGCGCCTCTTTTATTTTTAATAGATACCTGTGAACACGCTTATTTTCTGATAAATAATTTTAACGCGATTATTTATATGAAATATATTTTAGAACATATGTCAATATGATGTTGTTGCATGATATTTGTCAAAGTTTCCCAGATCTCCCTAGTGACCTATATGAAGTGTCTCGACATATTGAGTATATGCAGAAAGCTTAGAAAGCTCCTAATGAAAAAAGAATTGATGTTTTGTGTAAAAGAGACAAGGCAGTATGTTCTCGTAAAGCAAGGACTCTTTGAAAACTTTTGCGAATCGGCGGTTGATTTTCTAAAAAGCGTACCTTTTATTTGGCTAATTGTTTTTCTCTGGGTAAAAATGCGAAAATGCCCCGATGTCGTGTTCGCGCTAACAGTGTTACGATGTGTACCTATTGCAGTACTTTATAAAGTAAAATAATCAGAAAATGTAACATTTTGTTTGTATGGCGGCTATGAAAGCTTACATTTTGTTTTTTATTCACTTGTCGCCCAGTAATACAAGTGAATAAAAAAAAATACACTAACTCATAATTAACTCCTCTGAAATATTGTAGCTACCTGTAAATTCCTTCAATAAAATAGGATTCAAACACCGAGTTATGATAAAAAAAAGCGTCTAGGTCATAATATCTCTAATGTTTTTCTTTAATTGTCAAAGCGCCTCTCTGCAACAATATTTGACAAAGTTCAACACGATCTGCGATGTGACCTAATCAATATATTTTTATGATATTTACATGAATGTTAAGCTCCAATTAAGCTCTTTCTTTTTAGTATAATTTGAATATTTTGCACTAAACATGTAACGCAGTACATTTGCATAAAAAAGGAATATTTAGAAAAAACTTGCAAATTTGAAGTGGATTTTATAAACAAATTCACCTTTTATTCTTTCATTTTTTTTATTCAGAGTTAGGTAATATGATAGTATGTCAGGAACTACCAACATACATTGTAAAATATTGTTTGTATGGCCGCTATTGGGACTCGAATCTCGTGCTATGAGAGTTTTGAACGGTACTTTGGATAGACGCTCAGCTGAGGAGAATTTCAACCTCAGTAAGTTGTTCTATTTCATGTTAGTACTTGCCTCGATATCTGAGCGTAAAAGCCAGTGAAGCAACAATATTAATCTTAAAAATACTTATTTACTTGGCACTGGGGTGATTTGCAAGGTGTGTAAGCTTCGCCCTATGTATTGACGGAGAAGATAGATAACATCTAGACTCTCGGACAAACTTAAGTCAAGAGAGCGATGTATAAGTAACCCGGCATAAATCACTAGAAATCGAAATGAAGCCTAAACACATGATTAACACATTTGAAGCCTTAAACGCTACAAAATACTCGTTATTTTACGAAAGAGTCTGTATGCGCACAAAATAAACCGTACTTTCTAAGCGTCAGATACTACATTGTACATATGTATATGCACTAAATATCTGTTTGACATAAGAAAATAGCACAATTACATATCAAGTGCGGTATTTCAAACAAAATGCCGAAAGCAAAAGGCCCCAGACGAATTTTCTAACGACCTGCATTCCCCCGAATTGGGAGAAAGTAAGCGCTGTGCCCGCACTTGTGAATGCGGACTTCTAAGTAACTTTCTTTAAGTGAACTACTCCGAATTACATTAATGTTTATGGTTGGATATTGAGGTAACCGCAAACGATAAAAAGAAAACCTTACATAGGCCGAAATTCTGCTCAGCAGAGCGCTTGTGCGAAGTCCCGTTCAAAACGCTCATAGCACGAGATTCGAGTCTTAATACCGGGAATATGAACAATATATTACAATTTCTGTTGGTAGTTTCTCATAGACTACTATTTTACCTAACTTTGAATAAAATATAAAAGAAATAAAAGATTTTTTTTTGTTTAACAAAATCGACTTTATACTTGCGAGTTTTTCAAAATTTTGTCTTCAGGCACATAGTGCGCATTATATATTCAGCGCAAAATATTCAAACTATATTTAAAAGAAAGAGCTTAATTAGAGCTTTACGGTGATGTAGAGATCATAAGAATATGTTGAATAGGTCATTCAGCACAGCTTGCTGAACTTCGTCAATTATCGTTGCAGAGAGGCGGTTTGATAATTCAAACAAAAAAAAAAAAAACATTAAGGATCTAATAACCTAGACGCTTAATTATCATTAAAGAATATCTCGAGAGTGTTCCCAAAAAGTTATATAGATGTAGCGTAAAAAGTAGGGAAAAGGAATGGAGTGAAATATGGCACCTCCGAAAAGCAGCTATAGTTTGCTGTCTAAAGAGAGCCAGAGGAACACCCGAGCAGCCTTTTTTAACAGGCCATGAAAATGCCTTAAGAAACCAAAGGAAAAGCCATAGACAGCTATAGCATGGTAGCTATAGAGAGCCTGCCGTTAAAAAAAAAAAAAAGCTAAAGAGCGCTATGGCTAGACACTGATAGGGCAATAGAAAAAGCTATGGTCGTCTATAAAGACGACCATATAAAATGCTACAGACATCTATGAAAAAATTCTTAGCTGGCAAAATAGCTAAAGCTGACCATACAAAAAATATTCTGTAGCCGATCATAGGATATTCTAGTGTGGGATTCTTAACTGCAACAGAAAATAATGAAGTCTTTATTGTAGAAAGGTGCCCGGCCGTGTATCTACTACTGCATGAACATTCTGCTATCACCTCTCATTGGTTTAACTTACTCAATACAAATGTCCTTAACCAGCGTTCTAAAAAAACTAAGTGATTTTTTTTTTAGTAGTAAATTTTCGAAATTGTGGGGAGCAAAGCTGTCCCACGTCAGATACACGCAGAACCCCAAGTTCAAAACGACGTAGGTTCACCTAACCAGGGCAGATTTCACATCCTTACTTGAAAGGAGGCAGCGGTTCCAAGGATCCACGGACAACGTCTGTGAGCCGCACCGCATTGGGAGTATCAAGCAGGGCGGTATCGGTGCTTGCTCTCAGATCAATCGAAGAGACTGAAAAGAAACTAGACTCGTCACATTTTCTCTATCCACGCCCCTTGTTAATCGTATTCGTCTATGGTGGCTTCGACTGAGATTGTCAATAAATCCGCAAATTCAAAGTCGCTGCGATATATTTTATACCGTGCCGTACCCAGCAAGAAATAAAAAGGGAGCCACTCAATCATCTGCACTCTAACGCGCAATGAAAAAATGAAAGACGTTTACAACCATCCATAACGTCGAATTAGAGCGCAGCACTAGAGGAGAAGGAGGGGAGGGTACGGCGGGGAGGGTATGCCCTTCCATACCCTCAATTCTTCCTCCTTAAAGAGGGAAAATTTTGTCCTCTATATTTAGCAAAAAAAATCCGGAAGAAACAATTCCCGCTACATATAGCCGAAAAATTCCCGCTAAATTTAACGAAAATATTTTCCCGCTAAACTTGGTGAAGGAATTTACCTGCTAAATTTAGCCGAAGAGTTTTCGCGCCAAATTTAGCGGCGAAATATTCACGCAGATTTAGGCATCATGTGACGTCACGTAGCCGAGTCATTATGGGAAATTGCCCATAATGCAACGCGGGGTTACGCCGACGGCAAGGCCGACAACGCGACGACGGCGATCCCGCTCAAGCCGGAAACGGGCCACTAAAAGCTGCGCTTTAAAAAAAAAAGTTTTAAATACTCTTTTTTTATTCTAACAGAACATGCTTTTCGAACACCAATGAAACCACATGTAAGAACACAAACCGCTTTTTTTGCAAGTATGATGTGAAAAAAAAACGGTACACAAATACGGTATATCGACGTCTATCCGTATTATTAGTGAGATTTAGTATTGCGTATACGAGCGAACGCAAGCCCTGTGTGTTTGCGTTAGCGTTGCCGGTTCCACACTGCGTGTGCGCGGAGCCCAAACTGCGGCCTTGGATTGGCGCATGGCGACTTCGCGCCTGCGCATCGTGGAGAACGTAAAGCTAACGCGAACGCACAGCGCTTGTGTTCGCTCGTATACGCAATACTAAAACTCACTATTAAAGCTTGGAGTGACACTCTCGTATATGCTCTAACGCAATATTGCCGCGCGCTTACGTAGCCGAGTCATTCCACTTCCAGCCTCCTCCGAGTACGAACGTGTGCGACATGATCTCCGACTCAGCGGTAAAAACGGCCGCGTCAGGCCGTTGTACATCTGTCTTTGATAAAACTGAAGACTACAAGATAATCCTGCCCCAATTGCCCAATGGATATGTTGTGACCAACGATGTATTTTTTCACTATGATGAAAAAGGAAGGCCGTATCTTGTTCAAGACTCCCGCGACGAGCTTCTGTGACCGCAAGTGCTGAAGGACCTGGCCTAAGCCGGTCCGTGTCAGATGAACCACAATTGAATGCTGAGGCTACACTTGTTAGCGGCAAGGCAAAGGTTGACGCGAAGGATATGTCCATCAAGGGGGGAGGGGGGAGAAGGTGTTGCCTCGTCATCGACCCGGTGAACATTGCGGTGGATCTTAAGCTCCTTTGGGTACCGTAGGACGTTCCAAACGGCAAGGTGAAGAAGGAGTTGGAGTGCTACAGCAAGGTGTCTGAGATCACCAGGGACATCTTCCGGGAGAAGAAAATTGAGGCTGTCGAGTCTAATAACCGGAGTGTACGCATGATCCTCACAAAAGGCTACACCATGGACGGCCTTCCTTCCCCACGAGATGCGCCTGGAAGGGTGTAAGGTCCTTATCGTGGTGCCCGGACGCGCTCCTCTCCACCTCCGCTACCTTCGTAAGGGCCACATTCGCCGGGATTGCCGCGTCCACCGCTGCTGCGACTGCCATCTCTACGGTCATGAGGCAGAATAATGCATCAATACGTACGCATTGATAGCCCGAGACCGTAAGCTGGAGGACAACTCCGACTACCTGATGAATGGCGTCGAGGCGGAGGAAGCCATAGGAGGGTCACCTCCAACCGACCTGCTGCTGATGAAATCAAGCGGGGCACCCACACCCGAGGCCGACGGCGACAAGGACATAGCGTCACAAGTGCGCGACTCTGACGCGACGACGGAATATCAAGACGCGCTCCGAGACAGAGCGAAGGAGTACCTGCTCGAGGACCAACGCTGTCCGCAGGCGGGCAATCTGCAGTGGCGAACAGCCATCTAGGCAGTGAGGGCAGTAACGCTGGAGCGGTGGACGAACAGCAATCTAAAATGGGCACCAGCCAAACGGTAAAGCGACCGACAGAGCTATCAGCAACACCTGATGGCACTGGCCAGGAGGCCAATCAGGCGTGGCCTACGCTCGAACCGCTTGGATTCAAGAAAAGTTGGGTCGCGGTGGAGCCGTGTATCCCGCCGTATGATCGCCGGAGGAAAGACTCTGTGAGAGGTTTCCGTCCCTACGACATTGGAATGTTCGACACCTTTTTGTTTGCAATTGTTTTCTATTGCGCTTGCGGCGCTATTTGTTTTTGCGAGCATATACCTTGTCTTTTGTCTAGCTTCCCACTTAACCGTTTATGAACCCGGAACGATCTTTACGTGTCTGCACGTTAAATGTGCGAAGCTTATGTGCCAAATGTCATCAATACCAGGTGAATCGTTGATTTATAGAGAAAGACCTGGCCGTGGTCGCAATTCTGGAAATGCAAATGGAGAGCGAGGCTCAGACAGGAAACAATGCGCGACTTATTGAAGCGAGGTACGACGTGTGCGTCAACCACGTAGTGACGTCTGGGGGTGTAAATGATTTCTAAAAAGTGTATTGGGACTGTTGAGTAAGTGATTAGTTGCGATACGGGCCGACTACTGTCGTGTGTCTTTTTATCGGTACTCTCAAGTTTGGTGTTTTGTGCATTTATGCCCCTACAAAGATGGAGAAAGGTGTAGTTTTAGTTCGAACATACTGAAATGTTTATTCAGACAGACCGACCGGTGATTTTGTTGGGGAATTTTAATTATTTTCGTGCACCCCAAGACAGATCTAACAGCGCGTGGAATAGAGATGCAAGTTCAGTATTCTAAACGATGTGCTCGATCAATGTGAATTAGAGGACGTAGCACACTGCGCGTCAAGTAGCAAGCATGTTGTTCAGTACACGCACCTCCAGGGCACGGGTCACGCAAGGGCCTAAAGGGAAGAGGTTGGTGTTAATCGAAAACTGTTTATACAGGAACTTAAAATGATAGCCGTAAAACGATCTACTTTATTGAAACACGAAGTAAAAAATAAAACAAGTGAAATAAAAGGCTTGCTTCAGACGTTAACTCAAAAAGAATGCCGCTCGCCCGTTTTTGTTTTCGGACGAGATTATTAGCATTAGAATCGCTTAGAATTTCTGGACGCCAAGCAATATAAAGGAGCTATTGTGCGAGCGCAATAAAAGCGGTTATCCCTCCATGAAATTCCCACTAAAAGGGCGGTCAAAAAAAAAACAAAAGTCGAATTTGGGGGTTTTACGTGCCAAACCGACGACCGGCGTCTGGCACGCCCCATTGGAGGACTGAGGATTAATTTGGACCACCTGGGGATCTTCTGACGTGCAACCGAAAGCTCGGTTACACGGCGCCTCCTCCGCAATAAGCCTCCGTCAGATTGCGAGCATCTCGGCCGGGATTCGAGCCCGCCACATGGGGATTCGTATGCCAGCGCTCTCGCCTCGGAGCCACCGAGGCGGCTAAAAGGGCGGTCGAGGAGCAACAAAGATACATGAGTAAAAATGAGATAAGCAAGATTTTGTATCAACGGTTTCTGTCTGATGATAAGGATTTCATCAACCGCGCGTTTGAGAAGTATTATGAAAAGTTTTTTAGTTACCGCGCGCCAAAAAAATAACGGCTTTCGAAGCGTTGATTTACCGTGTATTTTAAGACTGGCAGATTATATAAAGGAAAAGCGAGAAGTGCCCATATCGTTGTAAAAGGTAGAATGAGCCATTGACCATTTAAAACCTGGACAGTCACCCGGTCCTGATGGTTTCGAAGCTGCTTTTTATAAAGCGTTCAAGGACAAGCTTGTTCTCTTTTCGCACAGTGTTTTCTGAAGCCTATTGTGTGAGTTTTATCTCCTTCACTTGTGTCCACCCACACTATTTGTATACCGCAAAGTGACGATCTCTCAAAACTCCATGATGTAGGAGTTTATCGTCCAATAACTTTGACAAATGTAGATTATAAAATGTTGATGAAAATATTAACAGAGTCTATGCAAAGCGTGGTAAGCTTTATTGTCCGCCCGCGCCAAACCTGTAGTCTCAAAGGACGAAGTATCGTTGCAATCGTTTATGTGGCAAGGAGCATTCTGAAATGTTGCGATAGTATAAAACGGAGTCACTATGCTACAGGTCCACCTGGAAAAGGCCTTCGACCATGTGTCACATTATATTTTGTTTCTATCTTGGACCACGTCAATGTTAGTTCAATTTTGTGTGATGAAATACGAATGGCATACAAAAATTGTCCCACGTCTTTTTGTGAACCAACGTGTGAGTGAGCGTATTCATCTGTTTTGTTCTGTGAAACAAGGCAGTCCACTCTCGCTCTGCTTTTTTGTATTTTTCTAGAACCGTTTTGTTTAAGCATTCTTCGTAGTAGTTACGCTAGATGTTTTAATTCGCATTATACTGAAGTGCGGATTTCGCCATACGCGAATGATGTGTCGATTTTTTGCGTTGACCAAGAAAGCGTAAAGAAAGCCGCAGAGTTGACAAAAATGTTCTGCGAACAAACGGGTAGCTCCGTTAACTTTGAAAAGTGTTTGGGCATTTGGCGCGGCGATTTACCTTTCAAGTGGAATGTGTTTGAACGCGTTATATGGTCCGACTTGTAATCTCGTCATCTTGGTGTACATCGATATCACTATTACGATACTGCTGAATATTGGCGAAATAAAACTGAGGCTTCGAAGGCGTAGGCGAATGAGTTGGGAGGCAATGGGTTATCAAGTTTTGCTCGCGCATCTGTGTGCCACCCGTTTCTTGCTGCAAAAGTTTGGTACGTGTTACAGGCGTTACGTTGCTCTCGTATCGACATTGAATGCATACATCTTGTATTCATGGTTTCTATTTGGAGCTCGGTATGGGAGAAGACGAGCCGAACAAATGTTTTTCGACGAGTCAGCGTTGGTGGTCTGGGACTTCCCCATCTTTTCGTGAGAAAGCTGTTAGCAGATTTAATTTTCTTCGAGACCAGAAAGACCCCGTTTTACGCACGGTCATCCAAACGAGGGTGCACAGCCTACTACCAGAGTTTATTGTTTCGTCCAACGTAACTGTGCCTGGTTGAGGACGTGGCTAGCTAAAATAAGTCAATGGTGCCTATCAGTTTTTAACAGCGCGGTTTTCTTTGGACTATTTGTGTGACGTTGCGTGTAAGCGGCTGACGAAAGATGTGATATATATTTTTCCTCACACCACTGTGCCGTACGTTGCATTGTGAGGGCCTAGAGAAAGGACGCGTTGGAACGAGTCATGAAAATGGTTATTCCCACACACATTAAAATATTTTTTTTTCAAGTTGCATAGACAAACGTTGCCCGTTAAATCTTGGCTAGCTGAGAAGGGAGTACCCATCGCTTGAACCGACAACTCTATGCTATGTAAAAGATGGGAAACTCTCGAACACGTTTTCTTATACAGCTGGGATGCAGTATTATTTTGGAACGTTCAGCAAAGGGCCTTTAAAAAGGACCTCCTACATACACCGCAAGGAATTCAGGTTTTGCCCATTGAACAAGACGACGGTGTACCCCTAGATCCGATCATGCTGTTGGCCCTTCGCAGTTTATGGCTTTGCCGCTTTGCAGTGCGTCATGCAGATATAGATGTGCGTCCTGTGCATGGATATTTTGTAGAGCACATGTGTTTTAGGCGAGAATTGTACGTGACCAGCACACTTGGCCTGAATGGTTACCATTTCTAAAGGAGCTGGCTAAACTTAAAAATCTTTAGCTTTGTTTCGTCAGCCAGGTACGCTGCGGTCTTTTAGTCCAGCTTTCAGCGTGTTGTCACTATGTTACACTCTCAAAATCAGGATATAAAGAAAAAAAAAAAAGCTACGTAGCCGAGGTGGCAGCGCGCTTGGCTCACACGCAGGTGGCTCGGGTTCGATACCCAGCGTTGCGTGTTGTTTTATCTTTCTTCATGAAAGTAGAGAATTGAGAAGGTCGGAGACCAGTTTGTCTATAAACACTTCGGAAAAGTCTCAGGAGGCTTTGCAACGAGTGAAATGGGGGGCATTTCGGATGTACTCTCGTGCCGGCTCGAACGTCTCGAATATCCTGGTACCGGCACGATTAATTTTCCTCGGCGTTAGAAGTTCAGAACAGACAAAAAGATTAAGTGAATAGAAAATATCTTCACATACTCTGTTTTGCTTTCCTTCCGCCTTCTCGGCGTTATGAAATCACAAACTGTTAATCCAACGTCAAATTCGTCTCCAATTGTTTGATAATTTCACGTGCCGTACATTTGAACATAACAATGCGTAAAGCAGACGCTAGGGCACCACACATTTTTGGAAAAGTCGATTCATGCTCAGAATGTATACTTCCATAAGGATCAAGGCAGAATATTCTAGGCTTCCAGGGAAGGCTTAATAGAAGCTGCGCGGCGTCATACAAGTCAGTCTCGCTCCAGTGGTCGATCCTGCTGTTACGCCGACATCGACGCCAGCGACGCTAGCCATTTCGTATTCTGTTTCGGGCAGAAGTTCGCCCCATTAAATTGCTAGTTTTGTTCAGTTATTTTTGCCTCATCAATTGTCATTCGTGACATTTTGGTGGAGGTGTGGGGTATCAAATTTTATGCTTGCCCGTGAAACGTACCCCTCAGGGTATCAGTAGGGCTCGATCTTTGCTATGTTTCCGAGAGGTAATCCCCGTCGACGAACCCGAGCCAGCCGCCGCAGCCAAGGCCAGCCTCCGGAGTTTGGTCAACTGCCAGAGTAACTCAGAAAGACGAAGACTCCGACGATCGGGGCCGAGTAGCAGCAGGCACCAGCTGGCTCTTCCGTTGTTTACCTGCCCTTTGCGCCTCAGACACTGGTACCGCTTCACGCCGAATTCGCGATTACATTGAAGACAGGCTCAACTATCACGACCGAGTGGCGCGACACAACAACTGGACACCACAACAGCGATTCCAGAACCTCTACTTTGCATGAGAGGGCACCGCTAAGCGCTGATTCGAGAACCACGAGCCAACGATGTTTTCGATAACTTCACCGCGAAGAAATTGATGCCCTTCAGCCCGTTCAGGTTTCAGACGACTCGCCCGTTGGTTACATCTTGTAGGTAGACCTAGGCTATCCGCAGCAACTACACGACTCGCATTTAGACTTTCCTTTGGCTCCGCAAAAACGAGGGGTTCCTTTCGGATAGATTTTGTTTTATCAAAAGGCGCTAGTAAAAATGTGGACTATCCGAGAGAGAGTCTGAACGTTGTGGGAACCCATCGTGATCTTTCCAACCGCATCCTGGGCTGCTGACGCCATGTGGTGATAACACCGAAGGGGCGTTGCCTAAGTGGACAATCCCGTGGCCACAGCGCACTGCCGGAGGATTACAAGCTACAAAAGGAACAAAGAGACGACGGTTACGGCTCTCGTCTGCGCGGGACGAACAACAACGGCTGCCTGGCTTCTTGTGCACGGGGCTCTGATTGCCGCCGCTAACCGGTGACCTGTCTGGAGCCGCGGCCCCCCATGGAAGACGACTGCCTGGCTTCTGGACCGCGGGGCTTGGATTGCCGCCGCAAGGCGGTGACCTTCCCGGAGTCCCACGATGACAGTGCCGCGTCGAAACCAACGCGGCCACTTGCCCAGAACCACAGCTTCCCGTGGAAGACGTTTGCACGCCTCCAGACCGTCGGGAAGCCGACCCATGACGACGTTTTCGCGCTGCCCGCGGACTGCCCGGATATTGACGCGAGGCTTGCCTCGTAAACATTTTTGGGTTAACCTAGAGCGTGTGTCGTGTCCACGCGAGGAAGGAGCGTTAAAGAACTGCCCAAAATGGCGTCCAACGTGTTTCTTCTCGGGTGGACCGCTTGCACTGCTCGGTGGGCTGCTGTTTTTAAGGAAATGTTTCGCGCTGCTCAGATCAACGTCGCGCGCGTATTTTTTTTAAAGTTTTCTGGCCTATTGTTTGTACTTTGTATGCAATTGATGCGTCATTCTTGTTTTTGTCTTGGTGTTGTACGTTTCCGGGAGGCTGCTAGACACATTCTAGCCAGCTCGCTTGCTGACAAGGCGTATTTTCAGGGCGATGAGTGATTTGCTTTGTTCGCTGTCATTGCACGGTTTGCGTTTCGCTCTCGCTCAAACCTGGCTTGTCCCGACTCTTGCAACATAAGACTTCTTATTCATGCAGTGTCCGGGTTTGGTCTGGGGGAGCGTGAGAGCAGGTTCAACTTCGCCTAGTGCTCCTTTGCGGGGAGGTTTGTGTTTGCTGCTGATTGCTCATCGCGAGTGGTGGTTGGTCTGGATTGCGTTCTTTGCACCGCTCCTCGCCGACGTGGGCACTTGCAGCAAGACTTCGGTTATTGCAGTATCTGATTCGTTTGGGACAGGGGGCGTGGTTGCGTACCGGACCGCCGGTACGTCGCGTTGTGCGGTTCGATAGCGACGGCTTCCGCACTGAGTCGTTCGGACCCACTATAAAACGCCTGCGCCAGTGTTGTGTTTTATTGTATATATGTACGGTCAGTTCAAGAATTGTTTGGAATGTTGTTGTGCTCATGCCCGACTAGTTCAGTCGCTCGCGGGAAGTCGTTTCTTTTTAGTGTCGAGTGGTTGATTATGAAAGGTCTGGAGACCTCGGTTCCCAGGTCTCGTCTATTAAGAGGGGGGAGTAGTGTGGGAACCCATCGTGTTCCTTCAAAGCGCATCGTGCGCTGCTGACGCCATGTGGCGATAACATCGAAGGGGCGTCACCGAAGTGGACAATCTTGTGCCCACAGCGGCGCTGCCTGAGGATGACGAGGCTACAAAAGGGGCGAAGAAACGACAGTTAGGACTCCCGTCTGCGCTCGACAAACGACAACGGCTTCCTGGCTTTTTGAGCGCGGGGCTCCGATTGCCGCCGCTGGCCGATGACCTGCCTGGAGCCGCGGCCCCCCATGGAAGACGACTACCTGGCTTCTGGACCGCGCTGCTTGGATTGCCGCCGCAAACCGGTAACCTTCCCGTAGCCCCTGGATGATGGTTCTGCGCTGAAACGAACACGGCCACTTGCCCGGAACCACAGCTTCCCATGGACGACGTTTGCGCGCCTCCAGACCATCCGGGAGTCCACCCAGGAAGACGTTTGCGCGCTGCCCGCAGACCGCCCGGACACTGACGTGAGGCTTGCATTGTAAACATTGTTGGGTTAATAAACAGTTAACCTAGAGCCTGTGTTCTGTCCACCCGAGGAAGGCGCGTTAAAGAACTGCCCACATGTAAACTTCTTTTAACCCCAGTTCCCAAACATAATTACGTTATTAATTTCCGAAACCTAAAGTTGTACTTGCAGCTAGGGTTAAAACTGAAGGAGATTCATCGCGTCCTGCAGTTTTGCCAGCGAGCCTTTCTAAAGGAATGCATCGACTTCAATCGCAATCTGCGCAAGCAGTCTACCAGCACCTTTCAGAACAACCTGACAAAGCTCTTTATGAACTCGATCTACGGAAAAACGATTGCAAACTTTCGCCAGTACAACGACATTGTCATTAGCGTTTCCGAGAACGAAGTCGTAAAATATCTGCAAAAACCTAAATTTAGGCAATTACAGCGATCGGTCCAAACGTGGTCATAATTTAATTTTCACTGAAATCTTTGCATTTGAACAAGCCCATATACAAAGGTTTCTCTATCCTAGAGATGTCGAAGATCGTCATGTACGATTTCTCTTATAATCAAATCAGGAGAGTTTTCCTGAATGTTCGCGCTGCATACAGCGAAACGGATTCATTTATCGTCCGAATAAGCGGTCGGGACGTCGACGAGAGGCTCCCAGAAATTACCGAGTGTAACATAGAAACTTCCGGTTACCCGTCCGAGCACGCCTTGGACTCGCTTCAAAACAAAATGCGACTTGGCGTTTTCAGAAACGAGCTGCAGAAAGACCACATTCTAGGATTTGTCTGTCTTAAACCGACACTCTATGCGCTTGATCTAGAGTAAAAGGAAAAATGTAGGGGGGCTAAAGAAGTAAAACGATGCGAATCACGTAAGCTAACTTACGATCGCTACCTTCAGACTCGCGAGAAACAAACTATGCACACTATTACCGAAAGAATCATTGCTTGTAAGCAAAATGAAAACAAAAGTGTCGTCGTAGAAACAATTCGATTGAACCCCTTCTACAACAAGCCTTTTATTGAAGACAACTTACTTTCGACGCTTCCTTAAGGACATTTTAGACTCGTGAAAATGTCGTCCTCTGAGACAACCGGGTGTGTTCGGCAAAAATGTAATTGCGTCATTGTATTTTTTTTTTTTTTTGGGGGGGGGGGGAGGAAGTGTGTTTTGATATGTTTCAAATATAGGAAGTGTCGGCCCCCCCCTTATGTACTCAATAAAAATGTAATTCTGACACGGCATTTGTTATTATTTTGAAAGTGTCATTTTTATCAGACTCTTGAAAAGTTGCCCCACTATAAAATGTCATTATGTTAATGTAGTCTTTTATGTGTGATATTGAAAATGTATATTCACGTCTGCTTTTATGTAGAGCCTTTTTAATGCGTATGGATGCATGCACTAAAACTACTCATGCTTTCCTCTTTGTGCTTGTCTTTATTTGACTGAAAAGAGATCACAAAATGCTGCAGCAGGATAGCTCTAATTTGGGAGATGGAAATTGTTTCCGCACAAGTATAGGTATCAAAAGATGGCTCCGTCGATGATCGGTTTGCGAGAACTTCATGGTGTAAACTGTAAAGTACACACGTACTTGACATGAATCCTTGAATTCTCTTTTTGTTGTAGAAGCTGGAAACGTTTTCGATAAAATCGCTAAATTCTTCGGGTATTGGAATCATACCAAAACTGTCAAAATAACTAATCAAATTGTCATTTGGAGATATACAAAAAAAAGTTTTCGCCGAAAGATGATCTCGTTGACGAGTGAAGCACGTAAGGACCCTGGATTGGTCTCTCTTGGCGAATCTTGTCGCAAGAAAAAGTACCGCGAAACAAGGAACGCGTACACTGGTTCCTCGCAAACATCGAATAAAATTTGTGTTCTCCATTTCTTCAATTAGCGATACTAAGCCGACTCTCCCTGTCAATTTTCAAAACGCGTGGTGTTTCTGACACGAACAGGATCGTGACTGCCTTATTTAGGTCTTGTTTGAAAGCAGGGTGAGTCTGACTTTGGCTGTCAAGGATCGGACATAAACTCTGCTCTTCCCTGTCGGGAGTCAAAGTGTTGTAGAGAAGGAAAGAGTTTTTTGAGAAGGAACATTTAGAGAACGGAACGTCTTTACGATTGAGTCGATGCAGGAAGCTCATATAGCCCTTCATATAAAGATCCTAACGAAAATCAAATTTTTCCACTGCTGAAACCCACCGATGTCCAGTAAGGCCGTTTTCAAGTTGAAGTGTTCGAATTCGAAAGGGTCAGGTTCGCGACTTTCCTGAAGCCTTTCTCCCTTTACGAACGTGACGACGAGCTTGGATGGAACTCGATTAGGATAGAGGTTGTCGAGAACGATATGCGACAAACCGAGAGAAACGGTTCTGGTTTTGATCTCCACTCCACGTAACAGGTATGATGTGGGAGTAGATTGCAGTCCCCTTCCGATTCCGACATGCCCCGTGGGGGCACTTCGACTTATCGAATGTACAGAACGATACGAGGAAGCTGTACAATGTGCTGTTGTTGAATCGTCGAAGCAGCCAAGAGTTTGAAATCTTCGGTATTTTGTAGCAGCACAATGCGCATGTCCACGCCATTAAGGAGGAGCTTTTCTTGCTGGCAAAAGTCGCTGGATAACGGACAGAGCAGATCGTAAAGGGTGGATTACTCGGTACGCTTGAAGCGAGCAGCAAGTCCTTGGCATCCGGCGGAATTTCCAGCTGTTCCGATGTATTAACTAGGTCTTTTTTGTAGAGCATCGCAGAAAGAAAATGATCTCTACTTACCTGGTTTGCGTTAAGCAGAATATCAAAAAAGAATGATAAGCATAGCTTTTTTACTGGCGGACAAAAGTTTGATTTAGATAAATGTGTAGGTATTGAAAAAAAGAGCTTCTAAAGGCCTCAACCGGAATCAATTTATCGTTCGTAACCGACCTGTAGGGTGCAACAGTGCTCGCAAGATCGCCATTGGCTAGAATGATTTTAGATTGTATGCGAAGGGTGCTCGATTTCAAATTGTAAAAGTTTTCACCCAAAGAAAGGACGTAAAACTCCAAAACGGACATGGAGGTTGCACTAGCGACGGGAAAGAACTCAAGATAATCCGTTTTTTTACGGCAAACAAAGAAGGCGGCAGTAAGAAAAGTTCTAGTTCGCCGGTTCCACACAAACAGGATCGTTGGTGGAGGGTAAAAATCCAGGTCGACATTCTCAATGCATCAAAAAAGTCTAGAACCTTCCGTCTCTTTTTTCGTGGACAGTTTCAGGAAGGTTTCTCGGACCTCTTTTTTATGATCTGAACCTTAAAGCTTTTGCAGAAAATCGTACCTCGTGCTTTGTTACGTCTTGCTAATTTTTTTTTTTTAGGGCATCCCGAAGTAAGGAACTTTGTCTGGCGCGCTGAGCTACATCTCTGCCGGCGGCCACGAGTTTTCGACCGAAGTACGGAGCCACTCGCTTAGTAAACACGGCCGATATGCTTTGATAGATCTCGGACAGTAGACCGCTCTTCACTTAGAACAACGGCCCGGACAGAAAATGCTGCAAATGTTTCTCCCCGGAACCGGAAATATAGTGCACACAGCAGGGTGCAGACTTTACGTGGATTCTTTTTTTTTTAATGCAGAGTTGCTGCGTCACGACCAGATCCGTCTAGAAATAGGATGTATGTTGCTTTTTCACCAACGAGCTGCAGATAAATGGTGTTGACTTCCTTTACGATCACTTTCTTATATTTTAACAAATTGAATGAATACGATGTCTTATAATTTCTTTTGGTCACCACGAAAGGTACGGCTCTCAAAAGTAAGGCTTTCACATCACCAACGTGATCTGCTTCTGTGATATCGCAATACGTAAAAATGTAAATATTTGGATATAATATCACTTCACGGCCTGCCATGGTAAAGGAGGTATGCACAATTTTTTCACGAAATCCGAGCATGTGTGACAAGGGATGATTGATGAATATATTGTCACGAACGAAGACGACAAGAAGACGAACAGTGAACTGAAAAATAAAGGATTAGTAGGCAAAGTTGTGCCAAACAAAATAAGTGAAGAATGAGCGTCGATCGAGGCAGCAGAAAAGCAGGCTGCGATTCGTCGGCCAAACAGAGAGCGCGACCGAGACTGACTCGACACGATCGCGGGCAGCGGCTTATCTACAGTGCGTCACTATCTCGAAAGTTCGGCAAAGAAAGTTCGAGCGTCGCGCGCTCGGGTCGAGGAAGAACTGGCACTTTCGAGAAGAGGAAAGCAGGGGGAAAGCTTCGTCTGGTGCGAGAATTAACGCGTATCTTCTGGAAGTCTGTGACCGAGCGTTTCTTTCTCGGCTCTGCGGGCGGCATTATCCCCCCTTTTAAAAGTGCATCGTCCCGATGCACTTTTAAAGCCAGCCGCGACCCGATGCACTCGGGCAGCGGCTGGCGACGTGCTGATAGTCGGGTTCCGTCGGGGAGCACCTCGTAGTTCAAGTCCCCAAGGCGGCGAATGACCTTGTAGGGTCCAAAGTAGCGTTTTAACAGTTTCTCGTCGAGGCCGCGGCGGCGAATGGGCGTCCACACCCACACCCTGTCTCCGGGCTGGAACTCCACGTCGTGGCGACGAAGGTTGTACCGGCCAGCATCCACACGTTGATGGTCCTTTATTCGAAGACGGGCTAGCTGGCGTGCTTCTTCTGCTCGTTGGGTGACCAGCTGGGCGTCATCAATGCCGTCGTCCGTCGGGTCGTGGGGCAGCGTGGCGTCTAGCATCGTCGTCACCTTTCTGCCGTGCACCAGCTAAAAAGGTGTAATGCCAGTGGTTTCTTGAATCGCCATGTTGTACGCAAACGTGACGTACATCGAGATCATATCGGCGATGGTCTTGTTTGGCTCCTCCGTCAGTCCGTTGGTCTGCGGGTGGTATGCCGTCGTCCGGCAGTAGTCGGTGTGGCTCAGGCGGAGTATCTCTTGTGTCAGTTGTGCCATGAACGAGGGGCCTCGGTCCGTAATCAAGACTTGGGGAGCGCCGTGTCGGAGGACGATAGACTCCACGAAGAACTTGGCTACTTCCACGGCGGTCCCCGACGGGAGTGCTTTTGTCTCGGCGTACCTGGTGAGATAATCAGTTGCCACGATTATCAAACGTTTTCCCTGCGTCAACGGCGGGAAAGGTCCGAGAAGATCCATTCCAATCTGCTGGAATGGTGCAGTCGGAGGCCCGATCGGTTGCAGGAGACCTGCCGGCTTCGTCGGCGGTTTCTTGTGTCGTTGGCATTCGTGGCACCAACGGACGTAGAGGTTGACACTCTTCGGGAGCTTGGGCCAGTAGTATTTTTCTCGGATCCGTGCAAGAGTCCTACTGTAGCCAAGGTGACCAGATGTTAGGTCGTCGTGGCAGGCTTGAAGATCTCTTCTCGAAGACTAGCAGGAATCACCAGGAGCCACGTCGAGTTGTTGTCCCCGAAGTTCTCTTTATAAAGGATACCTCTCCGGACGGCGAATCTGGGCAGGTTACGTGAGTAGGCTCGGGGAATCGTACCCCCTCGTCCCTCCAAATGGTCGAACAGTGCGCGCAGCTCAGGATCGTCCCGCTGGAGCGCTGCCATACCATGAATGCTCACCGCGCCAAGAAAGTGATCGTCGTCGTCGTCGTCTTTGGCACAGCTGGTAGCTGACGCGACGGGGGCTCTGGACAGGCAGTCGGCGTCGCTGTGTTTTCGGCCTGACTTGTAGAACACCGTCACGTCGTACTCTTGCAGTCGTTGGCTCCACTGAGTGAGGCGTCCCGATGGGTCCTTCAGGCTCGCTAACCAACACAGCAAGTGGTGGTCGGTGACCACTCAAAAAGGACTCCCGTACAAGTACGGGCGACATTTCGTGATGGCCCAGACGACGGCCAGACATTCCTTCTCGGTCGTCGAGTAATTGCGTTCCGCGTTCGACAACGCCCGGCTAGCGTATGCGGTCACGCGCACCGTACCGTCTTGTCGTTGGACCAGTACCGCTCCGAGTCCTGTATTACTGGCGTCCGTGTGAACTTTCGTTTGAGATGATTGGTCGAAGTAACCGAAAATCGGTGGTAACTGGAGCTGTTGCTTTAGTTCATCGAGTGCCTGTTTTTGTTCTCCGCCCCATTCGAAGTTCACGGCGTCTTTCGTAAGGTGCGTGAGTGGCGCAGAAAGCTTGGCGAAATCCTGAACGAATCACCTTAGTATGCGCAAAGTCAAAGAAATCTTCGGACGGCCTTTTTGTCGGTGGGCGGTGGAAAGGCCGCTACGGCGCGAGTTTTCTCAGGGTCCGGACTTACACCTTCGTTGCTCACAACGTGGCCCAGGAACTTCAGTTCGCCGTAAGCAAACCCGCACTTCGTCAGCTTGAGGGTGAGTCCTGCGGTCCTGATTGCCTCAAGAACGGTCCGAAGGCGTCGCAAATGCTCGTCGAAGTTGGCCGAGAATACCACGACGTCGTCGAGGTAAACGAGACAGCTCTGCCACTTGAGGCCTGCCAGGACCGTGTCCATGACACGTTGGAACGTTGCCGGCGCCGTGCACAGTCGAAAGGGCATCACCTTGAACTCATGCAGTCCGTCGGGCGTGACGAAGGCAGTCTTTTCTCGGTCCCGTTCGTCGACTTCGATCTGCCAGTAGCCAGTCTTAAGGTCCATCGACGAAAAGTATCGGGAGTGGCGCAGCCGGTCCAGCGTGTCGTCGAAGCGGGGGAGCGGATCCACGTCTTTCTTCGTCACTGCGTTGAGCCGCCGGTAGTCAACGCAGAATCGAAGCGTTCCGTCCTTCTTCACCAGTACGACAGGAGAGGCCCACAGGCTGCTCGAAGGCTGAATAATGTCGTCGTTGAGCACCTCTTGTACCTGTTCCTAAATGGCCTCTCGTTCCTTTGGGGAGACCCTTTACGGCAGCCGATGCACAGGAGCGCATCCTCGTTGGTAACGATGCCGTGTTTCGCAACTGTTGTCTGGCACACCCTCGACATCGTCGCAAAGCAGTCACCAAACTTGGCGAGGAGGTCTCCGATATGTCGTCGTTCTGTGGCACTGAGCTTGGGGTTAACGTCGAGCTGCGGCGGCGGTGTACTGTACGGCTGACATGGCGAGGGCTCATCGGAGATCACGGCGATTTCGGCGATTTCGGCGTCGGCCCGGAGTTCCTCGACGTGTGCTACAGCGGCACCTTTCGTGAGGTGCTGCGCTCCGGCCAAAAGTTCGTCACGAAGACCACAGTGCGTCCATCCTGCAGCTCTGCTACGCCCCTTGCGACACCTATTCCTCTACCGTGGAGCAGTTGGACGTCGCCTTCCAGAATAACTTTCCCGCGGCGACTGTATCGGTCACGACGGGCACAAGAACACTCGACCTCGGCGGCAGGTTCACGTGGTCCGCAATGGCTCGGACGGTGGCTGGCGTCGTTTTGGATCCCTCCGGAGGTAGGACGGGCCTCGTAGCGTCAACCTGTTTGCTCCAAAGTCGATCACGGCACCGTACTCACAGAGAAAGTCCATGTCAAGGATGTCGTCTCTCGAACAGTCCTTGAGGACGATATATTTCACGGGACAGGTCTCCTCGTGGATGTCCACGTGCGCAGTACACCTTCCCACTGGTGTGAAAAGGTATCCGCCGGCAGTTCGTATTTTCGGGCCATCCCACGGCGTCATCACTTTCCAAAGACGGCAAAAGAGCTTCCCACCTAAAACGGAATAGTCTGCTCCGGTGTCGACGAGTGCCTTCGCGTCGTGGCCGTCGATGGTAATGTCGAGGTTATTCAACACCGTCACAGAAGCGCCGTTCTGTTGCGTCTTGTCGCTAGCGTGGGAGCCCTCCGACGTTTGTGGAGGATATTGGCGTCGTTCATCCTCGGCAATACCACCTCCCGATACTGCCGCACTCAGTTTTCCCGGCGGGACACGGGAGACAGGCTCTCTGAGCGGGACAGATGGGTAGATGATGCTGCTGGACGTCGAGGTGAAGGTGAACGGGACCCACGTCGAGACGCAGGCATCGGAGAGGGTGGACGTCGTAGGCAGTCGTCGATCTCGCGTGGTCGCTCACCGTGGCGTGGGCGCGGGTCGTCGGGGTGGAATCCGCGTAGCCCCAGCTGCCGGTACGGGCAACGGCGGTACACGTGGTCAACTTCCCCGGAGTGGTAACACAGCGGGCGTCGATCGGCCGTTCGCCAAACGTCGGTCTTTCTGGAAGCCGTTTGTTCTTGCCGGACGTACTGACGTGAATCGTCGAGACGTCGGGAGTATGCCTGTGTTGGTGCGTCCTGTCGTCGTGGCGCAGGAGGTTGACTGGCAGCAGGTTGCGGTCGTCGGGCCATGGCGGCGTAGGTCACCGTCGGTTGCTCGAGCGGAGCAGGGTTGACAGGAGCCCGTGGTTCGATGGCTCTCTCAGGCTCTTCCCTCACAACTTCGGCGATGGACAGCGACGCCGGGGGATCGGCAGCAGGCAGCAGTTTCTTGAGTTCTTCGCGAACGACTTGACGGATCATCTCGCGAAGCTCCTCGGTGCTAGTGCTGAACTCGGAGCTTGCCGATGCCAGAGTCGAAACGTCGTTGAGCCGATGGTAGTGGCGCGCTCGGGCCATTAGCGCCCGCTCGATGTTTGTCGCTTCGGTAACAAATTCTTCAACGGTCGTCGGGGGGTTGCGAATAAGTCCGCCGAATATTTCGCTTTTACGCCTCGTATAAGGAAGCGCAACTTTTCTGGTCAGTGGATTGCGCGTCGGCGCGGCTGCTCAGGCGGAGGTTGTCTTCAACGAAACTGGTGACCGTTTCGTTGGGGCCTTGAGTCCTCGCCTCGAGAAGATCTTCGGCCCGCTTGCCTACGATGCTGATTCATGATCGCCTGCTTCAGCTCGGTGACGCAGGCGTCCCACGACGTTAGCGCAGCCTCGTGGTTCTCGTGACCAATGCCTCGCAGTACCCTCCAACGAAAAGTAGAGGTTCTGCAGGTACTGCTCGGCGGGCCATCCGTTATGGCGTGCCACGCGCTCGTAGTGTTGGATCAGTCGTTGACGTCCTCGTGAATCTCCCCGTGGAAAGGCGTCGGAGTCCGAGGGGCAACGGCAGGTAAACGACGGGGGTGCTGCTGTGGCTGCGCCGTAGAGGAAGCCATCGTCGTTATCGCTTGCCTTGTCCTCGCCGGAAGTGGTCCAAGTTCAGGAGCTTGCCCTTGAAGACGGCGGCTGGCACGATGCTCCGAGTCTTCAGCGGAAGGTCTTCGGGGAATGGAGCTTGCTGAACGAGTTCTTGTAGGGGTACGCTGCACGGGTTTCATACCCCGCACCTAAACCAGAATGTCACGAACGAAGGTGACAAGAAGACGAACAGTGAACTGAAAAATAAAGGTTTAATAGGCCAACGTGTGCCAAACAAAATAAGTGAAGAATGAGCGTCGATCGAGGCAGCAGAAAAAAGGAGGCGGCGATTAGTCGGCGAAACAGAGAGCGCGACCGAGACTGACTCGACAAGGTCGCGGGCAGCTGCTTATCTACCGTGCGTCACTATCTCGAAAGTTCAGGCAAAGAATGCTCGAGCGTCGCGCGCTCGGGGCGAGGATGAACTGGCACTTCGAGAACAACAAAGCAGGAGGAAAGTTACGTCTGGTGCGAGAATGAACAGGAATCTTCTAGAAGACCGTGACCAAGCGTTGTTTTCTCGGCTCTGCGGGCGGCAAATATGACACTTATTACAATTGTAAGCGGACCAAACAAGCTTTGTTCAACTCTAGTCCTTCATTTTCCAAACATATAATCACTTAAAAAGTAGTCCCTGTGACCTTGGGGTGGTAAAAACATCAGCTACCAATAATGCGACGAATAATGTAAAAAATGCGAAACGCTTCCGCAAA
>JABSTQ010002820.1:0-21029 GCA_013358835.2 Ixodes persulcatus
CGTTTCCCGGATGAATCGTTGCCACCGATCCTATCGCGCTGTTAGCTGTTCATTTTGGTTACTTGACCCGCAGGCAGTCGAGAGAAGCCGTTTATGAACACCCGCGCATATGTCATAGGGGTAGGCAGAGCTCTGAATCAACAATCGTGACGCGAGAGCAGAGTGCCCTGTGATTCGGCCGCCCGCGCTCGCTTCATTGACTCGCACTGTAGCGTTTGCCTCCGAGTGCCGCTTAACTTGACCAAGATACAGCACGCCGCTTTGCCGTCGCAAATCATTTGTCCGAATGCCTGCGAAACCGTAACACCGTTCGGCATATCCAACGCTGCGGCGCCTGACAACTGCACGCAGCTGCGCGAGCCCTTAGCAAGCTCCGGCGGTTCAACGTCGTGGCTTGTATGCGTCTTTGGCATGCATTCATGATCCGTCTCCTCGGCGGTTGTCAGTTGCTAACATCTCGACTCGACCATCAGCTGACATCTTGACTCGAGAAATAAAATTATCGAAGGAACTACGAGTTTCAAGGTGACTGCCTGGGTGACAGCACATCTCTGCATTTGAAAAAGGGTGTTTGCAACTGTCAACCGCTTAGCACATAGATTAAGAAGGTATACCATAAGCGCATACAAGCCGCGACGTTGGGCATACCATAAGCGCCATAAGCTTATGGTATACGTTGGGTATACCATAAGCGCCCCGGCGCCCCGGCGCAAGCGCCGGGGCAAGCGCAATTGTCAGTCGCCGCAGCGTTGCATATGCCTCAGCTTCGCAAACATTCGGACAAATATGTTTGCGGGGACAAAGCGGCGTGCTAATCTTGGTCAAGTAAGGGGCACTCGAAGGCACACGCTACAGTGCGAGTCAACGGAGCGAGCGCGGGCGGCCAAATCACAGCGCACTCGGCTCTCGCGTCGCGATTGTTGATTCAGAGCTCTGCCTACCCCTATGACATGTGCGCGGGTGTTCATAAACGACTCCTCTCGACTGCACGTGGGTCAAATGAACCAAAATGAACAGCTAACAGTGCGATAGGAATCGGTAGCAACGGTAGTACTCGCCTGGGGAACGACGCACAAAGCGGCATGTTGTCCGTCGGCACTCAGTCGAAAAAGGCGAGATAAAGACACAAATACTATATATATACAAGAAACATTGCATGCGCTGAAGGGAATAGAAACACTTCGAAGCAATAAAAATACACTGGAATAGATAAAAATAGGTAATGGAATCGAAAAACAGAGGATTAAAGGTATGTTTTTACTTCAACGTAACGTCGACGGGCGCGGCGTAGCCCAGCGCACACTGATACTGATTGGTCGCAGATATCGAGTTCCTGGTCGCAGATATCGAGTTCCTGGTCGCCGCCAATGAAAGGTGCGCGTTCTGTGCTACGCTGCGTTCACTGCGCTTAACATCGGAGTAGAAAAAGCTCTTAAGAGGAGGCAAGCGACAAGGCAATGTGATCTCAAGGCAGAGCGGCCAGGCGAGGGACAATCTCTCCCACAATTCCTCGCGCGCGGGCCGGGGCGCTTGGGGGATTTCGCAAAAGGTCTATTCAGAGCCCTTGACAATGTTGTCCGTCACAGCATGGGTGTTGGTTTGAGATGCAAGATTTTCATTAATTAGGCTGTGCTGTGGTCCTCCTTTCTCATGCATCCTCTTTATGCAAAAATCCAGTATAATAATTTGACATTGGGGTGAACTCGTGTTTATATCCCGTTATATTCCAATCCCGTCGGCACATTGTCACGAATGCAAGCATGATCTGTCGAAGAGTCAAAACTTCATCTATGCACAGTCGGGGACAGAATTTTCCGGACCACGGGAGTGGTGGCCGATATGCATTGCTACACCCTCTTGGTGCATGCATGTCCTTCCATACTTGCAGGGATGCCAATTCTTTCGTTTTCGGCAGCCGCAATGCGATTCTCTATAATGCCGCTTCGGAAATATCCGTGCCAAGCTGCGCACGGGATCCAAGTTATGAAGTCACGCTGGCTGGCTGCACCTGCAGCGAAAAAGAAGTATTCGCCGATCTCGGAAGCGGCGAAGCGATAACGAACAATGTGATGACCGATTAGCATACAACACTTTTGACCCTTGCGACAATGTTACCGCCAGGTGCACTGGAAAATAGAGGACTCGTACACATTAAAGGCATGTCGCGCTAAGAATATTGCCGAATATTATAAAATACCAGGAGCCGAGTCATTCAAGCTTTCTGATGTGGAATAATCGCTTACTTTGACATTTGAAAAAGAACAAGAGTTGGGTATTGTGCTGAATAAACACAAAATGGTTTGCCGGTTTTTGAAAGGCATTCTTGAGCACGAAAGGCCAATAGCACGGTCGAAGCTCTAGGGGTGGCAGTAATGCCTCATTCAGATTTGTGGTTGAACCGCATTTGCGAGGCAGTTCACGTAAATTTGACGACGAAAACGAGCGAATCTGGTTTGCACTTGCGATTCGAATGCCAGTGTAAAAGCACCGTAAAAGAAAAGGGGGAGACTCCGTGCTTGACCTGAGTTGGCGGCATCCCTCTACAAGTACGCCGCGATGCCTGGAACAAATAATTGCAGTGAACGGTAATTGTACTTTGAGAAATAGCTAGCAGCTTGGCGAAATAGCTAGCAGGAGCAAGTGCTTATGTGTTTTTTTAATGTGAATAAAAAAATCGGTCTTAAGGTCGGACTCCCATTATAGCACTGAAGGCATCGAAGCCAATAATCGCATTCAATGTGTTCATGTAAACAGCATACACCGTTAGGGCACTGCATCGCATTCAAGTCTCTAGACCAGGGGCCCTATGCTACACAACATGACCAAGTGTGAGCGAGGAACCAGGACTACGCCATCTGCTGCGATTTGTCAGTGGCGCGGCAGTGACCTATGCAGCAGAAAACATTCTCCCGGTCCCTTGGTTCCGCTTGGTCCCGCGGTGTAGCATAGGGCCCCAGGGGTCTAGAGACAGATGTTCGCAAATCCCCCGAGCTCATGGGGAGCCGAGGGGAATTCGACCAGCCCACAGAAAGTGCGTTGTCTCGTCGGAGTGACCAGGCTCTTCATTGTCTCCCTGCTTTTAGGGGGGATTGCAGTTAACAGCAATTAGGTGGGCGCCTTTTTAAAAAAAAAATGTTATGGCTTTTGATTGATGAGTTCCCGAAGGTTGCCAGCACGTTCGAAAAAGAAAATACTCCGGCAACTCCGACTCGGTTGTGCGAATGCTCGCTTGGAGTTTCTGCACTGCCTCCTCCTCGTTTTTTCCTTCTCGCAGCTCTACGACATACTCGGTTTTCCCCAGAGTTAATGATCTATCGTGCGAATGCACCATTATGCACATTCCCAAGGCGATCAAAAGCCTTTTAGCTGCACCACCAGTTTCTTTGAAGCTCCCTACACATACAGGCATTGTGTTAGAATGACTCGTCTTTCTTTCTTTCTTAAAGGGTCTCTATACCACTGTCTAATAGTCTATTTACGGTCATAAATCTAGGCGTGTCTGCAATAGTTCCCGAGGAATCGATTTCTGATACCAATTTAAGTAGCGATAGTAGTGATAGATTGAGTTATTACCAAAAATAGACTATCAAAAAAAGTGGTTCAGTGCCTTTTTAAATTTTTTAACACACAATTGCTGACCAACAGATTAAAGCAGGCTCCTCCGTTCCGTGCAATTTGCTCCATAATCAGTCAAGCAACTTGACCGTCAAGCTATATCTTCGTTCTGATATAGATGTTTGGTATACTATCCGTGAGCGGATAGTTGAAATAACAGCTGCAAGGCTACGTCCTTTCTATCAAAGTAGACCATCTTCTGTGGCGGAGTTAAGGTTTGAGAGGCAAGTGCTTTCTTGTGGCCCTTGTAGGTTGCTCTTCGCACTTCCGTTTGTAGATCAGGGTTTAGCATGGTGACGGGGTGGGGTATCGTTTTGGTGGTTGTTTTTGTCCGAGCGACAGTTTTCAAGGGCATAAGAGCATTGTTTGGTTGACAGACACTTAACTTGGTATTGTGAGTGAAGCAGGTTGTTATGGTCGTGCTCATCTTCTTTGTCAATGCATTCTAAATATTTAGAGGTGATTGTCTTATTGGTCACTAATTGTAACTTGGCTTTGTTGCAAGTTTTTGTCCTCTGATCCTGAGTTATCAGGTTGTAAACCAGACCGAGGTGCCTGCAATTTGACTGAGGCTTACTGTGCTGCAAGGTCCATCTATCTTCACAATCTGGGGGGTTGAGATGAATCTTCAAAGCTCTACTCTAATTATTTGTATGATTGTATTTTTTTTTGTTGTTCTAAGTGATGGCTTCCCTTATGCTTTGTATTTTCAGAAGTGGGCCTTCAACTCCTTTAGCTGGTGCTGCAAGCCTGCTAGCACAACTTGTGGCCCAAGTACCAGAATGAAGAGCTGAAAGCACAGTTTGGGTGAGAGAACTAGTGGCCCTTGCACAGCTAGAGAACTGGACCGGGCAGTCATCAGAGCTATTTATGCTCCACTTCTATTAGCTCCGAGATGTTTCGGTGGCGCCCTTTCTTGGTTTCCGTCCGTGACGTCACAAACGAAATTTGCCTTGTCTTGATTGGCAATATTTGCCTCTACCTCCCTGTAATTGACAGGATTTCCCTCCCTGTTAGCCGGCGATTGGGTAAGCATTATCAGTATACAGGAAGCGATGGTTCGGCGAATCGCAAACCTCAACCACAGTGTCGCCTTTGGTCGCGCACGTTGCTAATAGTCTGCATCACTAATTGTGTGCAATGTAGGCGAAGCAACGCCAGGCAAAAAAAAGAAAAGGGCAAGTACTAGGAAGGCGGGACAAAAGAAGAGGGCGAGGGGAGAATGGGAGAGCACTAGAAACGTTAGAGAGGAGAGTAGGTTTCTCTCCTCCCCAGCCTTCCTAGTGCTTGGGCTTTCTCCCCTCGTCTGGCGTTGCCGTCGTCTGTACTCCACGTAACTGTAGTCTGTTACAACTCAAGAAGGTAAGGTGAGGGAAAGGAAGGCCGGGGAAGAGGAAGCAGACGCAATGCTGGAGAGGAGAGGAGGAAGCAGATGGAATGCTAGAGAGGAGAGGGGGAACTTCCTCCTCCTCTCCAGCATTTTGTCTGCTTCCACCTCCCCGGCCTTCTTTCCCCTCGCCCTATCTTCTTGAGCTGTAACTTACCATAATGAAACAGAGTATAGAGGACACGTTGCTTTTTGAAACAATCAAGACTCATGAAAGATTGATAAGGCCCTGTTGGTATGTTTATTTTTAATTTTTAGTGGAATAGACCGATCTCACCTAGCGTTCGGTGCATGTGTGTAGCCGCCATAACTTTAGTTCACAAGAGGCAGGCGGCAGTGCTTGAGACACCTTGTGCCGTCTCGTGCTTTGCATGCACAGAGCTCCAGCGAGGTTGGGGCACGTGCAGAAAGACGCAAGTTCCCTCGATGCATTGTGGCAGCAGTGGCTTTGTCAAACTGGCCTGTGAAATCGGTCTATTATAACTAAAAAATATTTAAATCATTTGTTAAGTTAGGTGATTCCTTGTTCAATATCTGCCAAATATAATTGTTAGGTGTACATCCTCAAGCAAAATTTTGATTTCAGAAAGCAATGCAGAAGCGCTAGGCGGGACGCTATAAACCCGAAAGCATGACCCATAAAGCGGTATCTCGAACCGGTGGTCGTATATTTGTGAAAGAAGAGCGCGCTTGAACAATGGCCAAAAAGGCCCGTGGCGTCGCGATTCTAGTTTCCTCCTCTTCTCGCTTTGACTCCGCGAGGACGCGAAAACTATCCTGCAGGAAACGCGACGTCGTGATTCTCACTCAGCTGAATCCTTATTTTACAAAAATACAGCCATCTGTTCGAAATATCGCTTTATGATTGGTGTTTCGTGGTTTGTGGCGCCTTATTGAACACTTTGGCTACCTTATATTGTGAAACCCAAATTTTGATTCAGCATCCCTTTAAGGTTCTGAATCTGGGTGAAGCCTTTAAAGTGACTGCATAAGTCGGTTTGGGGATGCATCACGCTGCGATTTACGACGGTGGTGTTTGAAGGTAGTGGAATCATTGCATAAAAAGTTCAAAGAACAAACTTACCCGAGTAAAAGGTAAAAAAATAATTTTTTTTTATACCTATAGCGCCCATCTGCTAACTGCACCGTTTGACCTGCTCAAGAACCGACGGATGGCAACATCGGCCCCTGCGGCTCGTCGCTGCTCAGTCATAAACGGTGCACACTTTTTCGGTGCTATAATTGTCAGAACATTATTTTCTTTTCACTCCCAATAAAACACATTAAATGGACTCAAAACTAATCAAACCGATGGTTCGTCGAATAATTTCAGCTAGATGTGGTGTGCTTTTGCCGTGACCGTGGAGCTACTGAGCTGCCATAAGGCGTCTGTGCCGTTGCCGCCATCTGTCGGTTTTTGTGCCAGTCGAAGGGTGCGCATGTAGCACACGGGTGCCATAGGTAGACAAAACCAGTCTTTTTTTTTTTTTTACTTTTTACTTGGGTAAGTTTGTTCTTTGAAATTTTTTTTGCGATTCTTTCATTACCTTTAGGCGCCTCTGTGGTAAATCGTAGTGCGATGCATTGTGAAGCCAATTTATGCGGTGATTTGATGAGCTTCACCCAGATGCGGAACCTTACGATAGAGCAGTACTATTAGTAAGTGCTGGGAATAGTGCTGATTTTGCTCTTTGTTAATGATCCGGCACTGGTACACTGTTGTATCAGTGCTAAGTTAAGTTCAAGTCAGCACTGTTTTACTGTTGATTTAGCTCTGTGCCGTATATGTGAACTATCCTTTATGGACGTTTCTCAGAAAGTTGATAACTCTTGCATGTTTGCAGTGCACACAATTATGATAATGGAAGGGCTTTTGCTACTTTCGCCTAGTGATTGTGTGAGAGTGAAGAAAATTATAGTTTGTAGGAGTAAATTGCTAGAAATGTATATTAATTTTAATTTCAGCAATACAGGTATCCTACAGTTTTTGCCATGGGTCATTTTGTTTGGTCTGACTTTTCAAAAGCTTGCAGTACGCTGTCAATTTTTCAAGCTTTGAACTTTTTTACATGCTTGATGACATTTTTGTGGGACTGTCACTGACTCCTAATGTTACTGAGACCATGAAACGATAGAAAATGAAACTAGCACAAAAGGGTAGATAGTTATGAACATGTTTGATGTGAACTGTTAAAAATAAGGGTGTACTGTGTTCAGGGTGTGCTGTGTTCTTTCTTTTTTTTTTATTAAAGGGTTACTGCAACAAACTTTTAGCACTAATTTTATTGTCTAAATGTCAACCATGATCTGCCCACACCACGGAGACACAAATTTTTTCGCTAAAACAGACGGCAAAACATTATTTAAATAAACCAAATACTGTCGCATCACACCGCATAAAAGCAGCACCGCTACACGGAAGCATGGGGGCAGGCTGTGTGCGTCCTAGCCTTGTCTAACTTGACTGAACCGGATTTATTTTTTCTCCTGTGCCTATTCAACTCCTGTGGAGAGCGGGGAGGGACAACTCGAATGTCCAGCTTGTGGTGCATTGACGCCATAGGGTGGCGGAGCTCACAGCCACGCCAGCCCCCCTGTAGCCTTGACTGAAGACGACCCAGACGACACAAACGCGATGCATATCGGGAGATCTCCTGAGACATTAGTTTTAAATAAAGTTTTCGTGTATTTTTTAGCAAAAAATTGGTGTCTCCATGGCATGGTATGGCCAGAACGTGGTTGACATTTAGACAATAAAATAGGCACTACAATTTCGTTGCAGTATCGCTTTGAAAACATTCTGCCCTTTTACCATATTTTAATATAAGTAGTATTGGTATTGCTTTGAAGAAACTCTTCAATTCACTTTTTGAGAAAAGTCCACTCCCCGCCTGGTTTGCAAGGTTCATACGATGACGTCGGAAACATCTGTTTTGTTGATGGTCAGTACATTTAACTGAAACGCTTGTGCTTTTTTGGTTACAGGTCCCTTCCAGCACTATGCAGGGAAGAGAATGGCCTACAGAGGACTGATTGCAGGAAGAGTAATTGCATCTGCCGCTACCACAGATAACGAGCAAGCTGCGACATCTCAGAAGGACCAGACAGGGTGTTACGAGCAAGCTGTGACGTCTAAGAAGGAGCAGTCAGGGTGTTTAACATAAATAAGTTGAGGTGAAAAATTTGACTCTCGTATTATGCCTTATCAAATTCTGTAAAGCTTGATATAATTTATTTTAATATTTTAGGACTGATTAAGGAAAACCTGTGAACTTATGGTATGGCTCTATCAGGGTGCAGCGTATCTCATTGCCGCCTACTGGATTTTCTACATCCAGTATGCGAAGAAGGCACATGTGCTGACTTTCATTGAGCATGGTTTTGGGGACTGCTACATGAAGCCGCGGGTGAAGGTACTGGAATCTGTCAATTTCTACAGAGTGATCGAGGCTTGAGTACCACAGTTAGCTTATCGTACCCTACACTAATAAATACCCCTGTCAGACGGGTATTTAAATGGCCTTCAGAATGAACTCCTTCAAAGAATCGACGAATCAGCTCACGATCTCGGCTCTGCCTGTGCCCTTCAGTGTTCGCATGTTCGCAGATATTTTAAGGAGTTTGCTCGGAAGGCCATTTAAATGACCGTCTGACAGGGTATAAGCCAGTTTGTGCCCAAGGCAACATGAGCTCTTGCCACACGACGTGTGCAAGAAGTGTGCATAATGTGTGCAATAAATTTATTTTGTGCATGATGCTACCTGCTTATGCCTTTCCCTTCACACTTCCTGACTTTGAAGAAACCCCTTAAAGGTAGCAAGAAAATACTCTCAGAAATCACCATTAAAACTTCTAGGTGGATGCGAAGGAATACTCCCGTAGGTACACATAACTCCCAGGAGGATGTGAAAGAAGACTCCCGTGGGCCCACGTAGTAACTCCCAAATGGACGTGAAAGAATAGTCCCATAAATGCACGTAAAAACTCCCATATGGATGTGAAAGAATGGTCCCACAAGTGCACATAAAAACTCCCATATGGATGTGAAAAAATAGTCTCATAAATGCACGTAAAAACTCCCAAATGGATGTGAAAGAATACTCCCATAAATGCGCGTAAAAAGTCGTATATGGATGTGAAAGAATAGTACCACAAGTGCACATAAAAACTCCCATATGGATGTGAAAAAAATAGTCCCATAAATGCACGTAAAAACTCCCAAATGGATGTGAAAAAAATAGTCCAATAAATGCACGTAAAAACTCCCATATGGATGTGAAAAAAATAGTCCCATAAATGCACGTAAAAACTCCCAAATGGATGTGAAAAAAATAGTCCAATAAATGCACGTAAAAACTCCCATATGGATGTGAAAAAAATAGTCCCATAAATGCACGTAAAAAGTCCCAAATGGATGTGAAAAAAATAGTCCAATAAATGCACGTAAAAACTCCCATATGGATGTGAAAGCATACTCCCGTGGGTCCACGTAAGGACTCCCAGGTGGATGTAAAGGAATGTTCCCGTGAGTCCACGTAAAAACTCCCATAAGAATGTGAAAGAATACTCCCGTGGATCCACCTAGGAACGCTTTGATGGAAGGAAATAAATACTCCCATTGATCCACGAACAGACTCCCGTACTGATGGGAGTTCTGTACTTACCCCCTTGCACCCCCCAAAAAACTCTGGCCTGCATGGGAGTCAACTCTGAAGTCCCATCCCGCGGAGTATATCAAACTCCCAGAAGGGAATGCGCTACAGGACAAGCGATATACTCCCATCTGGGTATATTTTCGTTTAGTGTGTAAGTGGTCTCTGTACCAGACAATAGGGTGTCTTAGGCCAGCTTCAGACAGGGCAACTTTTCCAGCAATTTCGGGGTTGCTGGCGGGTTGTTCCCTAGCTTTCCCTAGATCGACACAAATTGCTGAGATCGGGTCCGGCTCGAAGCGGACGAGCAGCTCGGACAACTCGGAGACGTTTGAAGCGGCAGCAGCCAATCAGGAATGCAATATTTTCACGCGACACCCCTGTGGTGGTGATGATGATGACAACTGAAAACTTGGTTCTGGTTTCAAATGGATCATTTTTGGAAATAAACTTTCAAAAAGATGATTTAGTATTCTCAGCACAATTTAAAGATGTAAAAGCAGTTTTTTTTTGGGGATATAACTGTGCATATAAATACTGCAAGAAATCAAATTTCATGATGATGATGGCAAGTCGTAGCGATTCGGTTGCTGCGTGTGAACGCGGGTGGCCTGTGTTACTGGTGTTGTGACGTCAAGTTGCTGGGCGAAATTGCCCCGTCTGAAGCGGGTCTTAGGGAACTAAAATCAAGGGCAGTGGAGCTCTGGGTTCAAGCCCACCTGGAGACGTATATATATATATATATATATATATATATATATATATTATATATTTTAACACAAATTCACACTAATAAACTAATTCACATTCAGAAACGCTTTTATTCACACTCCGTGGCTCCCTAGTGCTTGCAATAGCTTCTTAGTGAGCTATTGCAAGCTCTGCAAAGGGAGGGGCATCTTCCCACCCTTTGCAGGCTGTAAAGCTGTGGCTTGCACAGCTCTAGCAGGTGGCACCTAGCTCACTGGCTCCATCACGAAGCATAGGTGCTGCATGCGTCGCGCCACACCGTAAGGCCATATACGGTCGGGTCACAGCACCTGGGGCCATGCGTCACTGCACTCAGCTATGGTATGGTGGCATGGTCGGCGCATGAAGCAGGGGTACAACTTGGAAATGCTGGTCTTCATCATATTTGAAACAGATTTTTCTTACTCTTGTGTTGTGTTGTCAGCATTTTAAGGGTAAGGAAGCAAGCAGCAGCGAGAGGAAGAAAAAAAATTGAAAACCGCTCTCGCCGAGAACTTATTACGAGCACTAGGAAGCCATGAAGTATAATTAAAAAGTTTCTAAAGGTGAATTAGCATATAAATTATGTGCTTGTGCCTGGAAAATCGAAAAAAAACAGTTTAAATATAATTATTAAAAATAAAAATATACACCAGAAGGACTTAAACCAGAACTACACATCCTGTAAGTTTGAAATTTGACACCTTAAACCACTCGGCCACCACCCAATTTTATTTCCAGGTCGTTTATCGAGGTATATGAATTTCCTTTGCAGCTGTCGGCTGCAAGAAAGATTGCCTTATTTTCATTTCCCTACTGAAAAAAATTATATGAACCTATATAAGAACTGATATGAAATATGCAAAAACTGATTTGCGACATATGAAACTGATATGAAATATCCAAAAACTGATATGCGATATATGAAACTGATATGAGATACCCAAAAACTGATATGCGACATATAAGAACTGATATGCAACATTTGCCAACTGATATAAATATGTCCAATAAACATATCAGAAATAAATTCATATAATATTTTTTTCGTATACGACGTGCCGCGCGGGAAAACAAACACGTGGCTTGGAACCGCAGAGGAGCGGCTTGATTTACTGGCTTTCAAATACCTACGGCATGAGCGTTTACTTTTTATTAAAAGATTTATCCCCTGAGCCGTTCAAAATACTCTCAGAGGTATGACATTACTGGAAAAAAATCCAACATGTTGAGAATATTATTTATTGCTTAGGTGGTCACCGAAAAACTCCGCACTCACAAAACGACCTGTATAAAAGGCGGAAGCGCAGAGCTCAGAAGTAGTTATTGGGTGTGCTGTTGTATTCATGTTTGCTGTGCCGTGTTTGTGTATGCGCTCAATGTATATGTTAGCTGATGCCAGTGGTATGCTTGATGTATCTACATGGTGGCGTGAGTAAAAATATTTTTGTAGCACATGAATTGGGCGGTACCTAGCGCCACCTAGCCTAGTGTACTGATATGCAGCGTATGAAACTGATATGAAATAATAAGTTCTGATATGAAAACGGTGTCCAATAAACATATCAGAAATAAATTCATATAATTTTTTTCAGTAGGGTTATTGGACTACTCTCACCAAATATGACAAGTGACCAAGAATAGAACCTCATTTGTCGGCCGAGGCACTGTGCTTGCATCAAGGCAAGCTAGCCTGGCTTGCAGGGCTTATATTTTGTTTCATCACCCAGGTTGGATTCTGTTGTCACTCATCAAAAGAGAAAAAAAACTGTGACTAAGTGTGACTTCTTCTGGTGTGCAGGTATCCTTGGCAGTAAACTCTGCTAAATGAGGCAAAATATATATATTATACTTTTTTTTTAGCAAATATGCATTGTTTTAGCAAAATGTGCTTGACTATTTGACTAAGGTGAAACAGAGATCGAGCCTCTCCACCTGGGTCTGTTTTCATCTCGCAGACACTATTTCCTGCTTTTTGTGGTTTGTATCGGACTTTTCTGTCTCTGTCCGGCCAAAGCATCTGTGTTAGACTAAGACTGGGTTCTTTAGGATATGTTCAGGTATTCTTCGCAGCAAATGGCTGCCAATCAGGTACACGAGATTGTTCTCGGCCACCGAAAGCAAGTATTTTCAAGGTGAGCTATTGCCCGCCTATATGAGTTTTGTGTTCCATTCCTCTTCGATGCCATTTCCTATGTGTAGTGGTCTTGCATTAGTATTTCGTTGTCTCTTCTCTGCAAAAACACCCAAGTTTGACTAAGACCGGGCTCTTTCTTATACATGCAGGTCTTGGAGGCAAGCACCAGCCAATCAAGGCCAGAAGTTTGCTCTTTGCCGCTCATGGCGAGTGTTTTCAAGGTGAGTGATTGATGCCTATCTGAGTAGTGTGTTTCTTTCCTCACAGACACTCTATTTCCTGTCTTTATAGTGGTCTTGTGTCAGGCTTTTGTGTGTCTGTCCGGCCAAAGCATCTGTATTAGACTAAGACTGAGTTCTTTCGGATATCTGCAGCTATTCTCGGCAGCAGATGGCTGCCAATCAGGAACACGAGTTTGTTCTCGGCCAACAAGAGCAAGTATTTTCAAGGTGAGCTATTGCCCGCCTATATGAGTTTCAGCATTCGTCAAGGAGTGCAAAATCAAACCCCGGGGGTTGGCCATTGCAAATATGTTGACTCGGAAGCGCATAGGGAGCAAGCTTTACAAAAGTATCCACCTGCCTCAACAAGTGAAACCAAAACTAAAAACGTGGGTTCCATTTAAAAAAAAATTGTCAGCCCGAGTTAACTCGGGGGCAGCAGGGAGAAAACAAGCCACGGTACGAGAATGCTTGGTGGTCGATGACTCGGTGTTTTCTAAAAAAATTTTTTTTCTAAAAGTGTGGTGGTCGAATATTCGGGGATGGGCATTGATTCGTGATATTAAGGTGACAATTTCATCCACATCTCCGGATTCATGTGCCTTGTCCCACTAGCGAGGGGGACAAGGCCTTCAATATTTTATGTTCGCAAACGCAAAACGTCTCATTTTACATCAGGCCTCTCAATTTAAAACGCACTATAAATGATATGCCTGAGATTCGTTTGGGTGTACTTCCTCTCAGCAAGTATATGGTTCTGTTTCAAAAGGTCTAATCTGATGTTGACCGCACCTCGGGTCTCCGCCGGCAATTCTTCATAACGAGACCGAACCGGGACACTGCCCAAGCAGCACGTTGTGAATGGGCCATCGCTGGCAAGTGTACTATGGCCAACCAGATTTTCGATGGCCCAAGCTTGGTCAAAGTGCTCGGCAATAGCAGTGTTTTGGTCCTCGTCTGGTGACTTGCCATTCACTTTATGCCAGTCGCTGGCCATTCACTTTAGGCCAGTGACTGGCCATTTACCTTGGGCCAGTGACTGGCCATTCACTTTAGGCCAGTGACTGGCCATTCACGTTTGGCCAGTGACTGGCCATTCACTTTAGGCCAGTGACTGGCCATTCACCTTTGGCCAGTGACTGGCCATTCACTGCAGGCCAGTGACTGGCCATTCACTGGCCAGCCACTTTCGGCCAGCCACTGGCCATTCACTTTTGACCAGCCCCTGGCTTTTCCCATTTGGCCAGCCACTGGCCATTGACTTTCGGCCAGTCACTGGCCGAAAGTGGCTGTAGTTATACACTTAATATATAATTTATCACAGACTGCCAGAAAATTTGGGTGTTCCTTAGAAGACTGTCAAGAGTTTCGGGAGGTCAAGTTTGAGAACTCAACCCCAGAAACTTTTACATATTAATGACAAGCGAAGCTGCTGCAAGGTTGCTCAATATTTCTTGGACTCTTTGAGTACTAAGTCTTACGATGCTGGTTGCGACCACCATTCCAGTCGTCCGTGGGATCACGGATGGTATGTGGTCCCACCATTAAGATGCCCCGGTAGTGCAGCAGTGGTAAAGGGTGCTTGGCATGAAATGGGCGCCTGCTGGGGTGGCCCAGTGGATGCTGGGCCACACCAGCCAATCCGGCACCGGGAGAGTATCATGCGACGTTTTGGTTATGTGCAGTTCAAGGTCACATGACGCTCTCTCGACGCTGTATTGGCTGGGATGGCTGGTAGCGTCCGCCGCGCTCGGACGAAGGGTGAAATGAAGTATAGGCCTTTGTGAAACTTTTATAGGAATGCGTCCAATGCACATATCAGAACGTGTAAATTGTACAAAAATCCTATACGGTATTGCATATCGTTATATTATTATATGATTCACAGCTTATCATGTTTACTGAACACATTTACTTTTTTTTCACTTAGAGGGATTGCCACATCACCACATACGAGGCATGTGATAAAGAAATAATGAGTCACACTGAACACAACTCTCTTCATGAAGAAGTAATAGAAAAAAGCTCCTTGCAAGCCGCGTCATAACCCCGTGGGCAATTGGGAAGTGCTACGGCGCCCCCTTTCTCGAACTCAAAGTGAGCAAGCAGTGGCCCCATGCATCGCACTGCACGGCTAAACCATTGTGAGCATCATGGGCTGCCACAAACAAAGCATGTAAAGCTTTCCTGTTTGGAGATCAAGTGACATGTCTTGCTTGTCTCAGAGGATTGCAGGCAACACACTTCACTTATCACTTGTCTCCTTATGCGCATCTGTTTACTAATTGGAAGCAGGGTAGAGGGGGGTGGTTTAGCCCTTGACTCAACCACAGCAGTATTTCATTAGGTGAAGCTCATTATGACATCAATTAGAATGTGTTAAATTGAACATTTATTGAACCCTGAGAAATGGAAAATACAATCTATGCCATTCCATGACAAAGAATGCTATCTGCAAACATGTAATGAAAAATATCACAGAATGAACTTGCACTCTACGGCAAAAAAGCAAATGTTTCAGTAGAAGACGCTATCCTCTTTCTCACGTACAAGGAAAATTATAAAGTTCTGGAAGACCACTATGGATAAGGAACTCGTATAGCTAAATTTCTAGCACCTTGCCTACAGGAAGTCGGCATAAGTTATCAGTGAAAGTGCCCAACATTTAAAGAAAGAAAAAGAAAACATGCCTCCGTAAAACCTTCTATCATTCGTTTTGGAAGCAAAATAAAAATGAACCTGATAATACTGGCGATAAAAGTGCGTTAGATACTTTTAAAACGGCTCACGAAACATCTCTTCAACCGCATACCTTTCTGCAAACTTTGTTCAAAAATTTAATTACGACTGTCCTTGGATTTGTGACGCTCAAGCCAAGGAAAATCCTCTCCAGAGCAACCAGTGTGTTGGAGGCCTTGCATTCGTACTGGATGCTGAAAAGCCAATATGCTGCAAACAACATGCACAGCCCTTCTACTGCATTAAAAACGGAGAACAAGCGCGCACGATCCACGACAAGGTGAAGAAAGTCTGCATCGTCCAACTCTTGCTTGGTGTAGAGGACACATGGTGTCGGTGGGATGTTCTGGTCCTGCGTTAGGTAAAAGGATAAAGCGAAACGTATTTTAATGTAGAAGGCCAAAACATGTTTGCTCTCGTCAACTGCTATTATTCGGTGCAGTTAAGGCCATGAGCATCAGCCTCCACAAAGGCATACAGTGCTTATGTTGGAACAAGTAACCGGCGTCTGCCGGTTACATGTTGGCGTCAGCAATGTAAAACGAATGAGGAATTAATATCGGGGCAACATCACAACATGAAAGTATTGCGATATAATCTTAGGGACACTTGTGAGTATCTCTATTTCTGTACCGAGATGCATTTGCAAAATCTATTTGGGTTTCAGTAGTGAAATACTTTTGCGATGTATTATGATACGCTGCTAGACCTTGTTACATTTATTGTTAGAAATGAGCTGACAGGTTTGGAGATAAAAAAAATAGAAGCCACGGAAAAATCCAACTCATCACTGGTTTATTTTCGCAATGAGTGATTTTTTGCTTTGCTCTCACTTTTCACTTTTACAGCGGCCGGTTTTCTTTCTGCTGACAGCAGCCTTCCTGTGTACACATCGCGACACTGTTAGCGCGAACACGACATCGGCACATTTTGGTATCTTACGTCTAAATATTATTAGCGAGCACTAAATTTTTTCGCTTATAATATAGGACTAAATGAGCTCTTTCCGTAGCAATAATAACTTGGATGACATCCCTTGGTTTCAAAGAGAAAAATTGAAAAAAAACCGGCGATCGCTTGTTCGCGCTAACAGTGTCGCGCTCTGTACATTTGAGGTTATTCTATGGGTAAGAGGCCACCAACAAATGCACAGATGAGAAACAATATGTCTAAAAGAAGAAGAAGGCAAAAAGCAGGGACGTTTGGGCAGACACGCTTTGTCAGGCGGTGTCATCGGTCGCCAGCGCTCATTGGGTGCGATAATGGGTTCTTATCGGTATCAGCGAACATAGCCAAGGGAAGTCAAGTTGCAAAAAAAAGGGACAACACCGACAGAAGGCGGGGAGCTCAGGTGCTACGCTACAATCTATGTTTGCCACGGACGCACCCTTCTCATCTCGCCACCCTGCATTTACGAACCGTATAGGGCTGCCTACTGACCATAACGGTAAATGCGAATATTTGTCCCTTGGCCAATGTTAATTTTTTGCCTCCTCCTCTACACTGAAAAACCCAAAGATGAAGGTTACAGAAACAGCAAACATAATAATGTCTCATTTGTAGCTGTAGAAATTAAGTTTCAAGGGCTACATTTTAAGTACAGTCGCCGGCCACATAAACTCCCCCGTCCGAAGACCAACCGGTGCAGCGAAAACACAGCATGCAGCGTGTCGAGGTTGACGGCTGTGGTTTTCAACGGTGGAGGGGGTGATCACACATTAAAAGGTGCTCGTGATAATATATTTGTACAGCTATCTATGATACACTGTTGCGTTTACACCTCAATGCACCCCTCGAATTCATGGCAGACAAAGGTGTTCACTGTTCTGACAAAATATACAATGAGCTATCTGCGTCAAGAGAAGAGCAATCTCGGTGGCCCAAAAGGTAACCTGCGGCTGCTGGATGACTTGATGTAAAAGGACCCAGAATTCGCGGGCTTAGAGAGAGGTGCAGAAACTATGTGACATTCAACTGAAAAGTTAATAAGCTCAAATCATTATCCATTTTAAGCCAAAATCTATGATTCGCACGTGCCTATTATTTTCAATATGAAGCCAAAGACGAACCAAGTAGTAGTCCGTTGATTTATTGCCGAATAGAATACACTTTGAGTACCAAACTGGATGCTTGCTTATGTTTGGAAGGTTGCGATAACAAATGCAATACTTAATTGGGTGAAAAGCAAAGCTTTGTAATAATTATGTGGATGATTACATTCTACAAGTCGATTTACGTGTATACACACAGCGTTCTATTTGAAAGCTAACAGAATTTTTAAAAAAGGCCGTGAGAGTTATGTCGGTGTCTTCTTTACTGCGTGTTCGTGGGACTCGGCGGACGTTAGTAAAGGGGATAATTGTCACAGTATGTTGACTAATTGACCAAAATCTGTTAGCTTTGTAAATAATGGCTGTATGGACCATGCTGCAACTGCAGTGTTAAAAGCCAGTCAATATTAAAGGCTATCCCTATTTAAACCATTCACAAAAAGCCAGGCGGCTTCAAGGTATTCATTGACCACCTTTTGCGCTTTAAATGTCGGATGCAAAAATCGCGCTCAGCTTGAGCTCAAGAATTCGTGCCGTTAATGGTGGGTAGAAGAGTGAAATAGTCCCACCAGGCACGTCGTCACTATCTCGACAGTGTGTCCTTGGTGGAAGCATCGACGTCATACTTCCAGGATAGTGAAGGTGCGTTCGAAGCAACCACGTCCGCACGACATCCTGAGGCATTCTGAGCGCAAGATTTTGCAAATGGGCGACGAAAAGGCAGATTTTTGGCACTGAATATCCCAAAACTTGTTGCCAATCGCAAACTGCGCCAATTGTGTTAGTCTTTAATATTCACTGCCTTTGAAACTAGAATTGAAACATATCTTATAAAACCATTATTAAAAAATTTGGTTAATTAGTTTTGAATAACATACTGCTAATGGTTTTCTCCTTATGTAATGTCCTCCTAGCCCCACAAACACACAGTGAAGCCAAGATCAAAGTAACACTCACGCCGTTTTTTTTAAACTTTATTTTGAATCAAAATAGAAAGCTTTGTATTTATGTATATATAAATACATATAAATACAGGGTGCATGTGCATGCAGCCGAGCACCAATCCACTATAGAGGTCCACTTTTTTCTGAAGTAAAACTGGTTCAAACGGACAAGGCCAGTTTTACATAAACCCCCAGCACTGCATGTACCAAAGACCGCCAAAAGTGATTGCTTACCTCAGAGAACACTCTGTGCGGCTTTACGAGAGAGGCTTGCGGTCTTTGACGGTGGGCCTATCCGCTTGGTGCAGCTGGGACCTGCAAGAAAGTTAATGCAGCTTGCCATATACCAGAAAGTAACAAAGAAAAGGCCAGTATATACCAGAAAGTAACGAAGACAAGGCCAGTATTACATAAACCCCTAGCACGGCATGTACCAAGGACCGCCAGAAATGATTGCTCACCTTATAGAATATTCTGTGCGGCTTGAAGAGAGTGGCTTGCGGTCTTTGACGGTGAGTCTACCCGCTTGGTGCAGCTGGGACCTGCAATAAATTCAATACCGCTTGCCATATCCCACAAAGTAACAAAGAAATGAAAGTAATACTTAAGTCTACAGCAATTCTCACTCCGCTCATAGAACACTTCATGCGACAAAACCCTGCATTAAGGACCGATTGAACTTAGTATAAATGTTGCAGAAAAATAAGGATCTGTATTCAGCTGCGTCAAAACACGTGATCTAATGTAATAATGGTGTGGCCTTATAGAACACTACTGAAATAATTTTGACTAAAGAGAGTGACCACAAGTGTATACTGAAAGAATCACTAACAATGATGAAACCTAGACATCTATTAGTGCCTTCCCTGTGTTTTGCCATCGAATGGAAGAAGTATCTTGGCGCATATTTTTGTTAGAAACAGGTGTGATGCGTCCGTCTGTTTTTTTTTTTAAATCTTGATGTTGTGCATATTTTTTTTTATTTCCTAGGTTGAAAGCTCAAGGGCATTCCTTGTTGTTTGTTTAATCACATTTACCCAGATGTTAGTAGGTTGCTTCTTTATGTTTACTGTCCTTGGGTATGTTAGGGGTTGTGAACAGTATAACACTGTAAGGCCAAGGAAGGAATTCCCTTTGTAAAGTGGTGGTAAGCAGAAGAGAAATTGTAACGAGTGACTTCATGTCTTCCCCTATGTTTTTTTTTTTCTTTTGGGTCACCGATTTATTTTTTGTCCATTAATACTCAGCTGTGTTTTGACACTTCGCTGCGTTTGTGCCATCCTTCAGAGAACTCGTCTTTAATAAATTATTTGTCTTTAGCCTCTATAGTTAGTTTTCACCCTCGTTTTTGTTTTTGTTCATTAATAAATGACTGTAGGATTCAACTGTAAGCACGATGTTAATGCATACTAATAAATAGCAGCATACTAATATTGACTAGTGCTGATGATTGGACCAGTTGGTAGCCAATTATTGAAAAGAAATCATGAGGAATATGGGAACAGAGGATATGAACACAACACATCGCTGTGTTGATCTCCTCCTTCTTGTCTGTGCCATTCACAATCCATGTTTTTAATAACACACTTTTTTAATAGTTTTCTGCTTGGTATCATCTGTATAGGGGTTCTCTGGAACGACCCACCTGCCATTGCATTCATTTTAGGGCAGCTCCCCCTTCCTCATGGTGCCATCGTTGAGGAAGTGCAAGGCGGTGTCACTCTCACTCATGTGGTTCAGCTCCCCAGGTTCCCATAGGTTTCAAGCTGCTAGACAAACTAAGTCAGGCCTTCCAGCCCTGCAGGAAATGTCAATTCCACTCTTTAAGACACCCACATTTTGCGTGTACCTGAAAGAAGCTCTAACAGAGAGGAAACAAAATGATTGGCCTTTTTTGAATGCATGCTTTTCTTTTGCTGAGAACATACATAAACGTTACACGCTATTGTACATTCAGTGGTGCGGCTTAATTTATGAAGAGCACGTTGTTATATAACTTCGAGCTCTTAAGGAAAAATTCAATATAATGGGTCGGACATAAATAGTTGCTATGAACTGTCCTATACATTTACACATTACCTGATATAAAAAGAGTAGAGTAGCCTAGGGCTGCACTGCACCAATTACGAATTTGTAACCAATTAACAGTTGGAATTAATGTATTTGTTACTATTGGCTTTTATTCCTTGACAGAAAGAATAACCGGGCGAGTTGGTACGGTGGTAGTCTTTGAACTCCATCGAATATTCAGGTTTGACATTAGTTAATTTTTTCCACCTTTTTTTTTCTTCATGTTTTTGCTTTTTCGAGCTGCTCTGCTTTTTGTAAGGGCTTTCGCCACTACTAAAAAACGTGACATCTAAACTCCCTTTTTTTTTTACATCACACAATCGTAAACTTAAAAAGTGTGCCGGTTCGGTAAACGCGAAGAGACCTAATTTGCGAGGGTAAAAGCGCTAAAAACAACGGACAAGTAAAAGAACGAAACCACGCAGAGCGTTTGGTTTTGTTCGTTGTTTTTAGCGCTTTTACCCTCGGACTATGAATCACCAAC
>JABSTQ010002821.1:0-49224 GCA_013358835.2 Ixodes persulcatus
GAAACTTCAGCGTAATTGGCAGAAACTCTACAGAAAACAAGAAAACGTATGTCTTGAATTGTATATGTCAAAAGTAAAACCGAAGGCATTATAGTTCCGGTAAATGAAAACATTAAAGAGAACCACCTGGAACTCTGGTCGCTGACACTTAAGAAACTGATCGACGGGTGAGTTTTACCTGGGTCAGACGTTCACATATCAAGGTTATAATGATCGCTGCATTAGCTCGCGATCTTGCGCTTATCGGCGTGCGATGGTTTGCCACCCCTTAAGGAGTTCGTTCTGAAGGTCTTTAACGTGCCCGTCCTACCCAGGTATCATTGTCGCTCCGTTGCTGAAGAGGCTGTATCATTTGAAAGTTTTAGGGAACCGTTTTTTGTTTTTTTTACAATCCGGTACAGTACATGTGCCCTCGGGAACAAACTGCGCATGTGCGAATCTTGTGCGGTAGGCATGCGCAGTTCGTATCGGATTGTTCATCGTACCGTATCGGATGTGAAAAACGGTTCCCTAAAAACTCTCTGTTAGCCGATGAGAACGCCAATGAACATATCACGAATCACCAGCGTAAACTTAATAAGTCAGGCCCTGCGTTTTTTAAGGACAAAAACACCTCCTTATTGTTTTCCTTTTTTTTTTTTACAATTCGTAAACGATTTCAATTTCGAGCGGCTTTATTTCTCTCTACAAAACGTAATTGTTTCTGTATTATGTTAAATTGTATTTTTTACAAACACCCCACAAGGAAATCTCAGCTCCCAGCCAAGCACAGAAAATGACACCTTGCTTGTCTTGAACTGCCGCGCTTCGAATCGGCCGAGTTTAAGAGCACGTTACGTGGAGTTGCCCTGCAGAAAGCGTTCTTAGGAAATGCAATACTGTTTTCCTAAAAAAGTTTAAAGATTACACATTTGCCTATAAATGACTAACTGAAACGAAACATCATTCTACTGGGCATTCTCTAGAATATATGTCAAGATTTCTCTTACAGCACTATCAATAACCATAAAACATTTAACCACATAACGCTATTTTACAAATATATATACAGGGTGTCACAAAAGAAAATTTACACGGTCTTTTTTACCGCAAAAATAAACTAGGCATCGCCGAACGCTCATTCTCCGCCCAAAGGTAAAGCTAGCGGTCACAACCAGATGCCAAAGGTTCAGCCGATCCAATAACTTAATCAAAAGTTATAAGTGATTTTCTGAAAATTGCAATGGGAAAATGGCGGCCGACGGAGTTTTCGAATGCATGGGGCTCTATGGCACAAGAAACCGAAAACGGGCGAAAATGGGCTTCATTTTCCCATTAGAATTTTCAGAAAATCAGTTATAACTTTTGATTAAGTCATCGGATCGGGCTGAAACTTTGGCATCTGGTTGTGACCTCTAGCTCTACCTTTTGGCTGAGGATGAGCGTTCGGCGATGCCTAGTTTATTTTTGCGGTAAAAAGACCGTGTAAACTTTCTTTTGTGACACCCTATATATATTATATATATATATATATAATATTGTGCAAGACTATTAACTCTCGAGTCCCATTGGAGCAACAAACACCAACAGCCGAAACCAAAGTAGGAGCAGCACGCACGTTAAAGTATCTTTGCAGACTTATTATCCCTCGTGCTTACCTCTCGAAGGCCGAGAGACTGCGAGCCTGCTTAAGATACCTTCGCGTGCGTGTTGCTGCTCCTAGAGACTAGTTGCTGTCGGTGCTTGCTGTTTGTCGCACGAGTGGCACCTGTTCATAACAACACACAAACGTCTCGTAATTAGTCTGGGTAGGGCATCGAGTAATGAGTAGGCATGAGTATTAAGGTATTCTCGCCATGTAGAAACTCACCATCTTCGAAACAGCCATCGTCACTGTGTTAGTAGAAGTACGGATTGCGAAGACACTAAGTCGGCATGCTTTCAGTTGGCTTATATACTTTTTTTCTAAGTGAGACCTAAAATAAGTAAATATAAAATAACACTTATATACAGCGTTACCCTTGCGGACACCACGTTCTCTTCCGTCGGCGTCCTGGCACCTCCTCACCACGTGAATACAGATGTGTCGATAAAAAGCCGCCTACAAACGAGCCCATGAGTGCACGCAGATCTTCTTTTTTTTTTCTGGCAAGGGCGCTCAAATAAAGAGTATTGGCGCTGCCTCCCGATGTGCCCTCGCTTCCCCGTAATAGGTTTAATGGTTATAAATCTGCGAGAGTCTCCAGGGCGTCTGGACAACAACAACGAGGAAGAGTAAACGCGAAAATCTCGAAGGTTTCATATATTAAAGATCATTATTTATTCGAAACGTAAACATGTTGTTTCTTGCGCAATTCTAAACTCAGATCGACCTCAACGATTATCATTGTAAATCTGGTCACGCAAACCTTTCAGTGTGGTAACTATACGCCACAGACAGGATAAATTACTAGAAGCAAAGGGTGCAGGCGAGCTGGTTAGAAACATATAATCGAATGAACCTTGAGAGACGAAGCAAGAAATATTACTTGACAGCCTGTTTCCCCTTCAACAAAAGGCCTGTACTTTCTTGTTCTTACATTTAAAATATTTCTATTATTCCTTGGAGACTAACCTGTTGTTGAGTAAGATTCCAGACATTCTCGATCCTAATCTGGTGTTTTTTCACGCTCAAGTGGGTATTTTCGGTCTATTTGTTGATATTTACTGTTGAACTATTATTCAAGGTCAGCCTAGGTAATGTTTAATGGGTTGTCTGAGTTTTACCCAAAGTGCTACCAGCAAGTTGCATATTTTGTAGAATCTTCGGAGCTAGAAAACGTGTCTGTTCGTGCATTGTTCACATATGATATGTGCCCCTAATGGGTTGCTTGTAAGTAAGTTTCGGAATTATACTATCGAACTAGCGCCGGAGTTAGGGCACTCATCTGGTTCCACGGTCGTGAAGAAGTTGCAATTTTTAGATCTACATCGCTTAAACAGTAAAGGTTTGTGTTGGTCGTATGGAAACAACGAACAAAAAAGGTTTTATCTTGGCACAGTACACAATTAAAACTCGGAAAGATAGGTGTCGTAAAGTCCCTTGTGCTTTTTTTTTAAAGCATTACCTTTAAGTTATAGGTAACATTACCTTTAAGTTATAGGTACGTTTTAGGTATAGGTAAGACGGTTGAAGCGGTTGAGGTTAGGTTTTTATTGGTTGCATTCCTGTGGTTTAATTTTGTGTAGACAAATTGTAGAAACGCATAAAGGCTGTGAAGATGCTCCGAAGGGAAATGTTGTAATTCCCGTTATTTATCAGGTTTTCGCATATTCTAAGACGTTTGGCTCACAAATTTCAAGTAAATGTAGTTTTGAATACAAAGGTTTGGCTGGTTAGACTTACAGTGCTTCTGTTTGATCGAGAACATGGTCTGTGTGAAGAAACACGGGGGTCCTCTAATTGCTTACGTCAAGGAAGTTGAGTTCGAAATTCCGTTCAATTGTGGACTCCGCTTCGTAGGCCAGAAAGGCGGCAACGTAGATGACCACCTCTTAGAACACAAAAATTTGAAAAATGTCTCTTCTTCATTTGAACTAGACAAATATATTGCTGAATGTAATGCGTGCTCCCTTTTTGGGGAAGGAACTTTAAGCTTATGCAAAAAAGTGAAGAAAGTAAAACAATCCTAAATGAAACATTATGTGTAAGGAACCAGAGATGCTCTGTAGGCCAGCCGTTTATAGTTCTCAATTCTTCTTCTGTTAATTCTTTTTCTTTTAGACGAGGGTAGTTCGAGGGAAGGGGGGGGGGGGGGAAGGGTTGGAAGGGGAGGCTGATTTTCACTTGGTTCAAAAGAGCATTGTATGAGGGCATCATGTCTGGTGGTTTGGCGGTGGGCATCTAGTGTTTGTGCAGTGCCCAAGTTAGTGATCACTCTGCCTGAGTTCCGTCAAAGCTTTCCCGTGGCATTCTGTTATAATTATTTCTGTGTTCCACTTTTTTTGTCCATGTGGGCGGCTGCATACTGCCTATTCTTTTGCGAATAAACTAAGTTGCGTTTGAGAGTTTGTGTTTTCTAAGGTCCCTGTTTCAGGATTTACACTATGAAAAGAAATTACTTGTTCGTTTAACAACATACATTCACGCGGGTTTAGTGCTTGTAAAGGCAGACAAATAACGATCTGTTGCTTTGTAGTAAACCCACTTTCAATACAAATTAAGAAAGAAAAAACGCTTAAACCTAAACGAGTCTATCAGAATGACGGGGCGTAGCACGTCGCAGCTTTCCACATAAGGAGTTAGCTCCAATGATACAGCCATGGTCAAAAGAAATAGAAATAACCGAACGGCGACCAAAGGATACACATTGCGCCACATAGCAGCGGATACTGGAATGGTTTAAAGCAAGGGATTAGTGAATCTTTTTTCATCCATCACAACAAATTTTATTACTGAAATTCACCACTCACGGCGCTGCTTTTATGCTGTGCTTTTCAGTGGCCGGCTGCGAGAATGATGCAGCTTCTTCATAGGCAATCTGGGCTCTGTGGCTACTCATCGTTCAACCGCAAATGTTGCGTATTTTATTGGCGTATTTCGCTTAGTCAATAAATGGAAGCTATTTGAATTCCAATTAGAACGGGCGTCTTTCTCCAATAATCCACAAGGACCGTTGCTTGTGCGCTACCAATTCAATCATTATGTCGCAATAAAAGACGACACTACTTTATTTCAACAAAAAAACGAGCCGTGAGATCAATTTACACTGCAGATGGCAATGCTCAATGTCGTGTAATTTCGTTTCCAATCTATTCCTTATGGCCCCTTGATTATAAAGAGCAACAATTCGAGGGTACGCCTACCATTTAAACAGCGAGTGTTGCGCCTCGTGCAACCAAGTATGGGGATAATGCTGGGGCAAGAAGCACCGATACTAATCTCGCAAGAGGAGTAAGAACAAGTCCCGCTAGAAGGTTCGGCAGGCTCAGGATGGTACGCGCTCCGTTGTTCGTATTTATTTAGACCTTGATTGTACTTTATCATGCCTGTCGCTCCAATTTTCCTAATTAATCTATTTATTTATTTGCCCTCAAAGCCCCGAAGGGCATAACAGAGGTGAAGGGGGGGGGGGGGGGGGGGGGGGGGGCGGGGAAGTTGACAAGGGTACAGTTGTTGATACAACAAAATATAATACAGTAATAATGCACGCTTGCTAAGACATTTAAAAAATATGTTATATAATGTTATAACGGTTATAACAATTATACTGGTTATGGAGGCTATGTCAGCGGAAAGGCGATTCCAACCAGAGCTAGTGCGAGGAACAAAGAAGTTATAATGAGTGTTAGTTTTGTAATTGGGGATACCGACTTTGTATTAGGGTCATTCCGCGTGAAACGTTCCAGACGTTGCGCTCGACCACCTCCGATTTCTAAAAAAAAATTCATGGGCTTCGGCCACAATGTCCGTAGCCATACCCTAAAATAGTTTTGACGAAAAAAAAATTGTGATGACGTGAGAGCGATTTAAATTTTTGAAAACAACGAAAAATCAGCTTTTTTATGAAACACCCAACAATATTTTTTTGTTAAATTGGCATGGTTGTCGACTTACAATGTGGTTGGGTTTGTGCAGTTTTCTTTAATTTAAATATTTTTTTTAAATACATAATTTTATTCAAAAATAAACATTTTTGTCATTTTATTTAAAATATATAATTGCTCCCGGGACCTAATATAACTTTTTACTCGCTGCCCTCTAGGTATATAACCTATAAAAATATTTTAAACCGCTCAATTAAACATCTTGCAGTAAAAAAAAAATCCTGAATTTGCCAAAAAGTGCGATTTGAAGCATAAACAGCCGTTTATTCCACCCTGAGGTGATCCAAGTAAAAATACAAAAATATGGTGGGTTTGGAAGAAGGATTGATCGTCTTTTGATCCTGAAAGTTTAATCAGAGTAATTTTTGTTTAAAGTGAGAAAACAATTTTTGAATTTGAACTCTCGCACCACTACCCGGCGTCGCTTCTTAAAGGGGTTATGACACGAAAATTAAACGGATAGATTATTCTTGAAATGGAATGCTCAGATGCTACTTAGTATATACACCAAGTTACGCGATTTTTATAGCTCTGGTAATTGCAATATTCAATTTACAAATTTTTATCATTTTCTTCTGGCGACCAGGCAACACTGCCCAAGTTAGTCACACCATGGTGTCCATGAACCACGTGACCATGAACACACTCTCATTCCAGGCGCCCCCATGGTCGCCCAAGCTCTCCTCGTCGCGGTACGATCAAAACCGCTCACACAACTCGGTAACCCCGAAAGCTATTCTCGCTCTCGCCGCCGGCCCGTTGACCTTCCACCCTGCATGCGCCTGCGAGATATTCCTGGACAACGGTGACAACGGCGAGTTCGTCCGTAACTCGTCGTCGCTGGAGCTGGTCGCCAGCGGGTCGCAGTCAAAATTAACAGCTTCCAACATCTCTTGATAGCAATCACTCTCATCGCTGCTACGATCAATGTCGAACACTTCGACAAGGCGAGCAATGCCGTAGACGTCATCTTCACAGACCGCATTGCTACGGACAAGAAGCGAGGCCGTATCGCCAAGAGAGGCCTGTCTGTGACGTGCAAGAGACACCGCGCTCGGAAGCCCACTGAGGCCTCGCCTGGTCTGCCCCTCCGAGGGGCCCGCATATAAATCGATTTATCGTGAAGGAGACGCGCATAAAACAAATTTAGCAGGGATTATAGGATCCAATGGGCCTTGTATAGTTATCTCATATTTTATTTTTGGCGTGTCATAACGCCTGGATCTTCTTCACCGCACAGCAAGCCACCTCCGAGGGGCCCGCATAGCCGAAGCGATTAGGCCCAAAGAAACAACGGAGTTTGCTGCCCGCTTCCCCTCGTCCCTCTTTTCTGGCTGTTAGGGAAGAAACGGCGGGTATCGCGTACTAATCCCAAACTTCGTCGCCACCATTTTCAAAACAAATTTTAGCAGGCCGTTGTGCCCTTTGTACCCGTTTGTACCATATTTTTTTTTGGCGAGGGCGCCACCTGCTCCTCGCCCGCTGGCGGCTCCTCACACTCCGAAACGCGATGCCTAATCGACGGGCGGCATCAGCTGACGTGGACGTCTGAAATACGATAATATCGCCGCTAAATCTAGCCGTCACGCATGCTGCGGTGAAAAGCGGAACTTTGATCCGGTTCGCGCTTGGTTGGAGCGCAGTGAAGGCTAAAGGCGCGTGATCAAACTCTGAAACGCGCTGATTCAGTATTTTAACTCGGACGCTTGAAGCATCGTCACAAGCCAAGATTGCGCTTCTAGCATTATTTTCGGTCCCTATTGTCAGTGCGAGAATCTTTACATGACCCATCGGAAATAATGAATAAACAAAGGCACGTGTCCACACTATTGACACTGGGTATCGAGACTTATTCCTTGCCTTTTGAGGAATAGTTTATGCCCGTTGAAGATGGGAACCCGCCCCTGATCGATCTAAATGACAGCTTTTGTAACCACTAAGGCAGTCGCGTGAACCACTGGAAGCTTTCGACACTGTGCATGACCACCACGAAGGCCAGAAAGGACGTCGTGTACCCAACAGCGTAGTCAACACCCTGCCCGAAGTTTGCGGGGTACCTGCGCTAGCTCGACCTGTAACGTTTACAACTATCAAAAGGAATAAAGGTAACATACTAAAACAAAATAAACTGTACGTACCAGACGATGCATAGGTGATCCATACGGCGTTTATTTGAGCTTAATTTCAAACAAACTGTCGACTCGATCGACGTGCGAGTGAAGATAGGAGAGTCCGCCACCAACGAAGCCACGACCGGCTAGCTTCCCCGCGCAACGTTCCTCCAGTGCCGCTCAGAACTCCGACAATGATAGGAGCGAACGATAGGGAGAAAAAACTGGCCCTCTATTCCGGATACCAGGTCCGCTATTCATGCGGGAAGGGTCCACTGCGAAGAAAGGGTCGGGGGCATCCTCTTCTGGGTCAGCAAGGCGCGCCTACGCCTGTCTAGGTTTTGCTCGTGTATGAAATCGAGGGAACCGCATGCGGGTTTTTGCGGGTCCATGTCTTCTTTCGCTGCCTGAAGCCCGTAAGGCGTGCAAAAAATAGCTAGATTTTGACTTTGAATTGTGAAGCAAACTGGTTTATGGATTGTAAAACAGGGCTGCCGAACGTTAAGTATTGAAAGATAACGCGTGATCGCCAAGAAACCGCAAACCGCATTTGCTGTGTATGAACAGGGTCCCTCAGGAACCGCAATCGCAAACCGCTTGACAAACGCATCTCAACCGCCAGTGTGAATGCGCCTTAAGTATTCCTATTATTGACTGATTTCAATTACAATAATTGTGTTGTGTGTTTGTTTCTACATGTCTTGCACGTGACGTCAGTCCGCCCCTCTATCAGGTGGCCAGAAGCGTCTCGCTAACGCAGCGGAAGCTATACATGGCAGGCATGTGACGTCATTCAAGGAGCGCTTCGATGGCCACCAGAGAAGAGGGGAAGAAGGAGCTCCCCTCTTACCAGAATCCTCTTTTGTTCCTCCCGAATTTGCACAGACGTCGCTATTCTCCTCCCAGAAGATTATAGAGTATTAACCCGTCACTCCACATTCTTACAAAAGTAGCTTTGGTCTCTTCTTTTTACATGGTTACCAAAAATATGCGATGTGACGTCAGTGCGAGCCATGTATGAGGAGCGCAAGTTCGTCTGCATCTTGCGCAGGGGTTGCGGTGACGTCGGAACGCCGAGCTCTGATTGGCTCTAATTGGAGGGATTGTGGGTAGACTTCAAGGCAGCTTGCTTTGCGGTCTACCCAGAATCCTTCACTCCGAGCCAATCAGAGCTCGGCATTCTGACGTCACCGCAACCCTTGCGCAGGAAGCAGACGAACTTGCGCTCCGCATTCTCTCAAGCGCCCTTCACTCGATTATATTTTGCCAAGTCACGTTTGTGCAAGCTCTGTATACAGCCGAAAGGTAGTGAGCCCCAATTGGCGTCTTGTATCTCAGCTGTATATGAGAAATTTAGCCAGGTTAGTACAACCGTTAGCCTGGCGTCTATTACGTTCAGCATGTTTCTCATTGTAAGCATATGTTCACTTTTTCTGAGTGAAAAGTTGATTCGTATATTTTAGTTAAAATTAAGCTAATTGGTATTTTCTTTACAATTATGAACGCCCATCGTGGTTGGAATTTCTTACCGAAAAAACTCTTTTTTTCGCAATTAACTTGTTGGTAGAAGTTTTAAAAGTCTTCGTTGAAACACCTGGCATAGTAGCGGCCTGCTCCGCTCACATTTTTGGAGACAACCAAAATGGTAAGCGATGCCTGGGTCAGGAGGGCGCCTAGAATTGGATTGTTTCATACAAGGGTAAACATTTAAAGACAACGCACAGATTAACTTATAATTCCTGGCAGTAGGCCACACCGGGCAAAACATAAAAATTGCGTCATATAACTTGGAGTATCTGCGCAGTTGGCTCCTTATCGACATAGTTTTTTTATCTCTGGAATCTGAAGGCATGTAGGAAACAAAACGAAAACACAACTTTCGTCATAAGCACCGCAGCTAAGCCACACTCTAAAACCTGGTATACATATTCAAATATTCATGCTGTGGGATGCTCTTTTTTTCATTTTCGCAATTTTTATATTACAGTTATATTTTCGAGACATTTATAAGTAATAGGTCAGCATTGATAATGCAGAAACAAGCGCATAATCAAAATATCAAAAAATCTAAACTGCAATAAGATAACATGTCACAAAGGCATAGTAGAAACACTCGGTAACAAAGAAGTTACAAACGAAAATAGATACAAGCAAACCAAAGTTTGCAATAGGTCAATGTTAAAATGATATCTTACACAGTTTAGGAATGAGGTTAAAGAATTTGAGTTTATTATTTCGGTGGGTAGGGTATTCTACTATTTTAAGGTGCGAAAAAAAAATGAAAACTGGAACGTTATTAAGTGGAAATAGGTCTACAACATAGTTCTCAATTTGGCGACGTCTATTGCAACGCTCGAGAAATTATATGTACTTCTCGCAATTGATGGTTCTCATGCCGTGAATTCTCTGGTGCAGTAATTTCAGTCTGTTACAAATATTTCTGGAAGAAAAGATTACAGGTGTGTTTTATCAAGTCAATCGGTAAATAAATCCAACCTATTATATTGCTCGAAAATAAATAGAACCGCTTTTTTTTTTGTACAATTCCTAGCCTAGTGAATAATAGGCCGGAATATTGGCCGCCAAGGTAATGGTATGACGAGCAAGATTTTAATCAACTGAAGACGGATAGAGTTATTAATATTGTCACTGGTGGAAAAGAGTTTGACCAATGTAAACTGAAAATAAGGTTTAATCGGGGAACTTGTGCCAAAATACAAAAGAAAAAACGAACGTCCAGAGAGCAGAAAAGCGGGCGACGATTTGTCGGTGTATCCCCCAAATTGTTTTGTACCTCTGCGGAGAGGTCATGCCACGATCTTAAACTCTCAGTGCCTAAACAGTCTTGCACGTTCCAGGATAGTCGACGAAATTTCGTCCACGACATGGGTGGTGCATTGAGCAAATTTACTGTTATATTTGCTTTTCTACACAATGGTCAATAAGAGAAGTGAAGTCAATTTTGATGAGTGAAGTGTCGGTCTTGTAACACGGTCTATTGCGGACTTCTAGCAACACCTCCTAGATAACAAAGCCGTAGTGCTGAATGAGATGGCGTCATCAGAGAGGGCCAACGCTGGACACAGATTGGAAACGAGTTGTGCGTCAGCGCTCGGCTTCGAGTCAAGTTTGAGCCGAAAGTTGACGCAATCGTCGAGTCTTTCACCTTACGTTGGACCGCGGCGGAAGGCTGGGGGCTGTGACGCGACCCAGACAAGTTGTTCCTACGCATCGCGAAGTAGCGCCTCAAAAACCTTGGGCAGTACGAAGCGGGGATATACTTTAGCCTTAGTTTAATATTTTTGTGTCGTGTACCATCGACACAAAAACGACTTTTGTATTCAAGAAGAGCTTTCAAATGTGATATTTAACACATAATTAGGTAGCATGTTCGGAGAAATTAAATTTTTGGTTGGCAACGCTACCGTTGCGTTCGTTTCTTCATGCGTTTGGTTCAAGTTTGCTTTCCATTTCGTGACGTGTTTTAAAAAAATATTTCTTCCAAAGAGAAGTTTTTTTTATTTAAAAGTTATTGTACACTCTGTAAAACTCTGTTAAATGTTTATTGGAGGCAATCATTTCAACTTTACAGATACTTTTTGCCCGTGTTTAAGATGTCACCTGACAAATTGCCGTTGTTTGCGTAATGGCTGCCATGGCTGCGGTGTCGTCACGCGTGTCTCCGTCAAAGGCACCGGTACTTCCATCGCCAGCTCTCTTCCAGACGACATTTGCTAAAACCTCGTTTGGAAAAGACGCGTCAAGTTGTGCTGAACGTTTACTACAAGCTCCGTTGTGAGTCTCCGAACGAGTCTTACAAGGCGATCGTGCAAAGAACGTCTGAGCTGACAAGAGTGGGCTACTCCACGATCTTCAGGTGGAAAAAACTCGTTCAGTCGAGTCCTGATGGCACGCCGTCGGTACCTTCGCCCAAGCGAAAAAGAAAGAGGTCTGCCCCGCCTACACCCAGTCTGCTGGATTCTTTCGACCGTGGAACGTTGCGGCTCATCGTGCACGATTTTTTTCGCCGCAAGGAGTGTCCGACGTTGTCAAAGGTAAGGGCGCTTTTTACAAACATACTTCACTAAAGCGAAAGAAACGCGTTGACACCTTCAACTATCTATGGTTTATTAGCCACAGTCACTAATCTAAGCTAAATTACTTAAATCACATGAGCGCCACTCGTCATAATTGCATGGGCCTGAGTTTTTTCAATGACATGAAGCAGACATGATTTTAAAGCTGTACGTATTTGACGACCCATTTGAACTTCTCAGTCGATAGAGATAAGCTGTTAGCGTTGTCATTATAAAAACCACTTTTTATTTTCAACTGGAGCACTCCACAGCGCTACATAGCGAAACTGAACAAACATAGCTAAATTATGCACATATGTACATTGGTATCGTAGCAGTTTTCATGTTTTCATTTTTTCGCAGAAGCCTTGCAGAAAAATAATTGACATTACAATAAATTGCTACAAGTATAATGTAGTCAAAGTGATCGTATACAGCAATATTTCAAAACAAGTTTAAAAAACTAATATTTTCAACTTATATTTACAGGTCTTAGAGGTTGCTCGGGACAATGACAAGTTCCCCAAGATCAGCCGCACAACGCTGTGGAGAGCTCTGGTGGATCTGGGATTCACTTTCGTCAAGCGCAACAGGGACTCGTTGTTGACGGAGCGCACAGATCTGGTGCTCTGGCGTGCCACCCACCTCCGGGCAATCAGGAAGCATCGCCTGGATGACAAGACCATTTACTACCTAGATGAGACCTGGGTCAACGCTGGCCACACAAGGTCTAAGGTGTGGAAGGACACTACCGTAAAGACACCAAGAGATGCATTCAACAAGGGCCTCACAGTTGGGCTGAAGAATCCTTCCGGCAAGGGAGAAAGACTTATTGTGGTCCATGCAGGAAGCAGTGAGGGCATTGTTGACGGTGCTGCAGAAGTTTTCCGTGCAAAAAAGGGCAGCGGCGACTACCATGAGGAGATGGACGGCGCACATTTCGAGAAGTGGTTTACCGAGAAATTGTTGCCAAACTTGAGACCGAACAGTGCAATTGTCATGGACAATGCGTCTTACCATTCGGTCAGGCTGCACACTCTTCCAAGCTCTCGCACAAGAAAACAAGCAATCCAGGAATGGCTTACCGACAGTGACATCGTCTGGGATCCAACATTTCTGAAGGCAGAACTTCTGGACCTTGTGGAGAGGGCTAGGTTGACAATGCCAGGTCTTCATAAATACCGCATTGATGACATCGCTGAGCAGCATGGGCACACTGTACTGGGTTTGCCACCTTACCAGTGCGAGCTCAACCCCATTGAGCTTGTCTGGAGCCAGGTGAAAGGCTCCATTGCAGGTGCAAACAAGACGTTCAAGCTGGCAGAAGTTGAGCTACTGACTCCAGGTGCTCTACAACAGGTGACGCCTGACGACTGGAGAGGCATACGCGAGACACGTCATTGATGTGGAAAACAAGAGGTGGGAAGTTGACTGCCTCTCAGATACGCTTATCGACAGTGTCGTCATTCACCTAGGCAACGATGACGACAAATCAAGCGATGAGGACATGGGCTGCGAATCTCTTTCGTGGTGAAAGGCCCCGATTCCTACAATGCCATGGACGACCGTCGAAAAGCCGTTCCCCCAGAGACCCTTCCAGGCTCATCTGCGTCTGCTACACCACCCCAGGCTCATCTGCGTCTGCTACACCAGCCTGCGACCCCTGTCAGATGGTAAGAGAGCTTGAACTTGCAACATTTAACTTAATTTATCATACTCTCAGTGCCCGAAGGCATTACAGAGAGTGGAATTATACATCAATATAAATTAAACAATAAAAATAAAACGCCAAAAAAAAAACACAAGTTCTAGAATTGCTATGGAACATTATCAGAACATCAGTGATGGCGGTTTTAAAATCCGCAGCGTCAGTAAGTGAGACTACGGATGCGGGAAGGCGATTCCAGTCGACGGAGGTCAGGGGTAGGAAGGATGCATAAAAGGTGGAGGTGATGCAGTAGGGGATTCCTACTTTTAGTAGATGATCGGTACGCGGCGATATGTATGATGGTTCTAAAAATAATGAGATTCGAAGTGCTGGGTTAGAGTGATAAATCTTGTGAAATAAGCAGAAGCGAGCTATTTTTCTACGAAATGAGAGGTTGGGCAAATATAGGGACGCTTTCATGGAGGTGACGCTGGCAGTACGGTGATAGTTAGAAAGTATGAAACGTGAGGAGCGATTTTGAATGGATTCAATGAATGATGCTAGGGTGACGCCAAGTCCTGACCGAGTCTCGGTTTAGTGAGGTTGAGATTGTTGCTCAGTGTGTGCTAACATTAGCTCAATGTGCTTTTTTTGCAGCAGTGTGTGTGTGTGGGGGGGGGGGGGGGGGGGGGGGGGCTCGCGGGTGCTTTTCCTCACGAGTCCTTCCTGGTCTGTTCTGTGTCTGCTACACCACCGTTCAACCACTGTCAGATGGTGCGAGAGCTTGAACTTGCTTAATAGTTCCCGACTGAGTCTCGGTCTAGTGAGATTGTTGCTCAGTGTGTGCTAACATTAACTCAATGTGCTTGTTTTGCAGCAGTGTGGGGAGTGCCCTCGCCGCTCCCTGCTCTCATGAGGCCGTCCTGGTCTGTTCTGCGTCTGCTACACCACCCTTCGACCACTGTCAGATGGTGCGAGGGCTTGAACTTGCTTAATAGTTCCTGACCGAGTCTCGGTTTAGTGAGATTCTTGCTCAGTGTGTGCTAACATTAACTCAATGTGCTTGTTCTGCAGCAGTGTGGGGGGTGCCCTCGTCGGTGCTTTTCCTCACGAGGCCGTCCTGGTCTGTTCTGCGTCTGCTACACCATCCTTCGACCACTGTCAGATGGTGCGAAGGCTTGTAACTTGCAAAATTATTCCTGAGAGAGGTTTAGTGAGACTGAGATTGATGCTCAGTGTGTGCTAACGTTAACTTAATGTGCTTGTTTTGCAGCAGTGTCGTCATCTTGTATACACGAACTCAACTCTGCTACGTCACTGCCGCTGGTGGTGGCGCGTCGGGCGCACTTCCGGTCTGGGGCGGTGGGCAGAAGTCGTCGTGCGAGACATGCATTCCTGTGTCCTTTTGGGAGAAACCAGACAAAAAACCTAGCTTCGTCAAAATGCTGCTGACGGAGGCTGTACCAAGAGAGTCTGGGAAGGTTTGAAGATCAGTTTTCATGTGTTTCTGCACCCTTCGTTCGTCCAAGAACGTGGATAGTAGCTGGTGAAATGGGGCAAACCAGACGCTGTCGAACTACGACTGCTTGTGCGGGCAGCACTTTGTGGTCGCCAGATGTATTTGTTTTGTTCCAACATGAACGAGAGAAAACCGCCAAGTTATCCGGACCACCCGCGGTTCAGTGCGTCTTCAAATTCACAAGACCGCCTGATCGTTCGAACTTTCGTCTGCTCTTTCGTCGTCTGCTCGTTCAAACAAAAGCTGCCCGTAAACCAAACATTGACCCGGTAATTGCTATAAGAAGTAAGTGCAGGCCTCAAAACACTTTTGAAGGGGGGTTGGGGTAAGTAGGCTAAGTGTAAAAAGTAGATACAAGAAGTAGATGTTGATCATTGTTACCAGTGTTCATCACCGACTTGTAATGCCCGATTCTACTTGCGGTTTTCAGTATCGACGTCCACTATCTCGGCTACGGTCCATGTTTTTGCAGCCCGAGCGACGTCGCGACTGATAATAGCGAGCAGAATCTCATTGTGGGAGTCAGGCTTTAGCGCCCATCCTGCGGCATCCACGTGAAATGAATCGCCGCACGTCACATTATTCACTCGAAGTTTTGCGGTGTAACGAGCCCAGTTAATTTTGCTGAAGCCGCTCAAGTAGTCGGGCATTGTTAGGGGGACGTAGAATCAACAATTCCAACGCGAAAAAGAGCACGGGGACTCACACCTACGCCGACAACAACGCAATTCAATGGTTTGTTTATGGGCGACGGCGAGCTTCTTGCCCACCGTGCATGCGCAGCGCCGGTGGGCAAGAAGCTGCAATTTCTCACCTACAGCTGAGAGACTCGTCGTCCGTTGAGGCAGACCAAGTTCTAGGCTGTATAAACATACACACAACCCAATTTTTTTTATACATTGCATTATTACGTTTATTAGACACAACACTGAGAGTCTTAATGGTAGAGGCTTTTGCCTTTCCACGATGCGGCGTCTCTTCAGAGCCAAATAAAGAAAATATTTTATCATCTGAATGAGCATCACCTAGGTCTGCGGTCCTGTATCACCGCTGTGAGGTGCAGTCGTACTGTACCTGATAAATTGCTTGCCTACAGAATAAACCAGTGTCGCTTCGCACTGGCAGACTTGCACTAACATATATTTTACTTTGCTTTTGGGCTTGTTTGTGAATGTACCTTTCATTAAAATTGTTTTTATTATATCCTGCAGCAGCCTGATCTCTTTTGATAGGTTTTACTGTTGACACTGAGAACTAAAATATACACAATTTCTACTCGATCAACCTCCACAACATCATGACCGCTTATGGAATGCGAGCAACATTAAATTCGGTTTCAGGGTTAAGGCTGAACTCCATGGAGCGAATTATGCGACGAATAACTGACGAACGCCGCCCGACGGCACGCTCGCTTTGCGCGTGACGTAGCAGCCACTGTGGTGATTCCACGCGCAGAGCAAAAGCCGCCGGGCAAAATTCGTCAATTTTTCGCTGTATATTCGTCCCATGGAGTTCAGCCTTTACACGCTTTTTAGAGATGTTTCGAACTTCCCAAGGTTCGAGTTGGAATAATTGGGGCCAACATCGCTAGGTCCGAATTCGCACTGTTCGAAGCTCAAGGGGCCTTCGCACGTTGGTACCGTCTCGGAAACGGTCCTGGATTCAGAAGGCTATGGTCACCGGGATACGCCACCGGGATCAGGACGGCCGAGGTGGTAAACCATCGTGGTGATTGGAAAAGAAAACATCCACTGACAACATGTCTGGTTGCGCCGTGAAGCGGAGATTTATTCGTCGATGCCGCATGGTTTTTGCGGAATGGGAGAAAGGAACAAAACAGTTTCATACCGCCATGCGTGGTTCGTCACCCGCTCTCCGAGAGCTGTTGATGAACGTTCCCCCTATGTCGTGGCAGTCACGTTAGGAGTTTTTGTGAAACGCACACACGGTTTTGCAGCAAAAGCTACGAATTAAAACACTGTCACTTTGCTTGCTCTGTCACTTTAATTTACCGATATATAAAACTCTGGCCTACGCGTTCTGCATGCGAGCAGGAGCATGCGGTGTACTTCCAAGCAAGCAAGAGCGTTTCGATTAAAGTCAAGGTTCGATTGTTAACGCTTACCTGAATTGTTGAGTGACTTAAAACGTGTATGGGTTTCTGTGTGCCACAAGTAAAGCAAAAGGCTTCTGCGGACCCTGCTTCTGCTCGACGGGTAAAGCTATCCGTGTAAGCCTATCCCACACACAGAAAGGCGACGAAACCGTCGCGCGTCGATCTCACAACTCCAGAATGCTCCAGCGTTCCGTAATAAGCGAAGAACAGTACGCAAAGTCAGGTATGCTAATCGAAAACAGCAGATGAGATCGGTTCATCCCCAGTGAACCCACCTAAGCCTTCCTGCCAGCGCCATTGCAACCCGCGCACTGATACGCGCTTGAGGAGCAAGCTGACGTCACTGCTAAACATGCGCTTGATTGGCTCTGGCGGTCCGTAGCTTTGGCTCGGGGTCCAACGTAAGGTGAAACGGAGTATAGTAACCCCTTCCCTTGGCAAACAGCACGCGGTCGCCGGGCGGATTCTTGTGCCGCTGGTAAATCTGGAGCCGGTAGAGCGCTCGCCGAGCGGCCGTGTTTTCAGACCCCGCTATTTGTAGCGGGAGTTCGCGCTGCCACTTCAATGCATACTCTGAAGCGCGCGCCGTAGCAGTAGATGGCCTCTGAAAACGATCTACTAAAACTGTAGCTCCAGCCGATCCGTGGGAAAGTGCAGTGCGCGCCGAGCGGCCGCAGAAGTTCTCTGCTTTTTTTCGGAGGAGTTTAATCTGAAACCAGTCGCAACATTTTAGTTTCAATATTTGTGTTGGCGATGTTGTAGCAGTGATGAAAGTGATTGTGCCAGTGGCACTTCGCAATAAAAAGTCACGTGGACATCTGAGGGATGCGGTGCTGCTACAAGACCCGTTACGAGCATCGAAGGTAGGCGATACGATACAACGCGGTGCCGTCGCTCAACCACGAACACGAGTCCGAGTGCGAAACAAGCGCTCGCTATTTGCCAGGTGAAGGGGCCATTGGTTAAAGCATAGCTTAGCAAGCCCACGGCAACAGTGCAACACTTCGTTCTGAACAAAGAAAATAGTTTTGCTCACAGGACGTTTGAAGTTTCCGTAGCCCACTCGCTGCCAGCCAACGGGGAATGACTAGACGCGGCATCTCCCAGAAACCGTGTGACACTCTTGAGCAAAGCACTAGTAAGAAACACCCGTCATTGAGGTTGTTAAAAGTAAAAAAAAAAGTGCGAACGTCCGAGAGACAACCGACAACGACCGCCAACCAGGGGAATGAGGCTCTACGCTACTTCCGTCTGGCCGCGTATATTTATGACGCACGTCCGGTCCGGCGAACTGCTTTCAATTGCCGCACTCCCAGCGGGTGTGGGCGGACGTTATTATGTTTTAAATAAATATTATTCAGCTAATTTAGAACGTTAAATAACGATGAAGTTGTTTTGAAGGTATGACTAGCTTTGAAGCTTGTTATCGTAACTTTCTCTTTCACTCTTTCAACAAGGCTGGGCGCGGTTTCCCTCTCTCTCTCTCCGAACCCGCGCCTTGCGCCTCGAGATGCGCTGGCCGCTGGCGCCGGGAAGTCGGCGGGCCGTTAGAACGCGCGACAGACGCGAGCCCGCGAGCTGTCTCGCTTCGGGGAATACGTCGCGGCGCGAGATTCGTGCCGCGTTCTTGCGTGCGCGGCTTTCTTTTCATTTTATCGTGGAAACTTCTTGTTTTGTAATGTGGTCAAGCATGGATTCTCATCATCATCACACCACCTGCTGTTCCAAGTGAGAAAACAATTACTGCCGAAAGTCGAGACACTAATGGTTTCGAGGTTTCGAGTTCCAATGGGCGTGAGGTACGGTGCTCTTTTGGTCTCGTCCTCTTGCTTAAGTTTATTATTAAATGTTTGGAACAGAACCTAACTGTCACGGTGGTAGTGAGTATTAATTGTTTGGTTTTGCCAAGAGCTGCGTTGGTTTCAAATCACAAAACCAAATCCTATCATTGTTGAGGTTCACTTGCCGCGAGCAATATGTAATTGTAAAATAACTGGCGACTTCTATGTAATACCAAGATTGAGCACATATGCTCACTTCAAAATATGGTAATCGTTTTGCAGTGAGCTGTTTATTTTGGGATCGTTGTCAGGGATTCACGCGTTTTTTCGCGAGGAGTGAAAATGAGCCTAAATATTTTTCGAGGAACTGAGGGTGAGCGATGGAGCGATCCGTACTGGTTTCCCGTTTCATTTAGCAGTGACGCACTCCTAGATATAGGTGATAATATTAAAACTAGTACAGGTTCTCGATGAAGACTCAATACCAAAGAGCTGAGCTTCTGCTTTTCTTAACCTCATTGCTTAGTTTCCTTTAGTTGCAAGACACCGCCGTCGGTCTTTACTTATGCTTACTTATATAATCAAATTCGAAATGATTGTCAATTTAGCGTGGAGGGATTTAACTCAAAAAGAACAAAAACAGAGGAGACACGAGTATTTAGTGTCGCAGTGCTGAACTTGAAGTACCGTCTTTTGAAAGGAGGTACAGAATATGCTCGCTGTTTTTATGTGACCATGTCAGGAACGTAAACGCCAATCAAGCAAGAAATTCAACTTTTTTCCTAGGCTCCACGCCTGTGACTCAACGGTGCTAGGCTTGTGAGTAAACGCCATGAAGCTCGAAAATAATCACGAAATTAGAGAAACATTTATCTAAATTTAACGAAGTGTTTTGGAAGGGCGCATATCATCACCTTCGTCGCACTTAACCTTAACGTTTTATATTGTTTCTTTTTCATTTCTTTGATTTTTGTGTGCAAAATAGTGAAAAATTTCTTCTGTATTTTCTACTGCCTGTTGAATAAAAATTAACGCAACAGAACAAGCATTGTATATTTTTTGTGTATGTGTCACTTCTGCTGCTTTGATAGGTTCCTGCTGCTTTGCTGCTGGTCTCGCGTTTCAGTGCTGGCTTGTGTGCGTTTCAACGAGCATTAACCGGCATTGAAACGCGAAAACCAGCCGCAAAGAAGCAAAAGCCTAGCAAAGCAATACGCAAATCGGGCAAAGAAAAAAAAAAAGCTACAATATTTTATTACTTAGAATAGGTGGCGCAAGCTACCACCCATCCATCCAAGCACAATGATGCTGCCGTGCGGTTTCGATTTTGGTTTTTCTGTGCCGCCATGTTGATTTTCTTACAGCCTCTGGATACCAGGGGATTCAAATGGCGCTGCGGACTCCCAAGCTTTACCAATTCGCGTCCCATGGGCGGTATAGGAAGTTGCACTCCTCTGCCCGATTCCGAGCGCAAAGCTATGGACGCCCATCAAAAACAAGATAAGACCAGAGAGATTTTGGGCGGTAGCTAGCGTCACCTGCCCCATGCACCCTCTTTCGGTTTCGGTTTCAAAACCGAAAAACAAATAAAATCGCTTTATCTGATACAAATAATACGTAAAACAACTAAAATCTTTGGAACCTTAATTTGAAAGGTAGATTGGAGATAATGCTGTCCGTCGTTTTAGTACAAAATCGGTCGTTTTTTTTTTTGTTTTTGTTGCAAATGATGACATATTTTTGAACATAATTATTTTTGCACGTGAATAAATATTAAGATGGGCCACTTTAATTCACAGTATGATTGAAGTTGTTTATGCGCCTACATTTTGTCAATTTACATTGTAATATATGACGCACATTTTACGCCATATCGAAATAAAGGGGCACGGCAAAATTGGCGCGTTTTTCATCTATCGAAGATAACACGCCAGCTCGTTGTCCTTTTTGAGCATTGCATTGCGATACGGTACCCAAACAGTTAGAAAGCAGGCTGCCAGTGCCGTAGCCAGAAAATGTTTATTAAAACAAATTCAAGAAAGAGAAAAATAAATCGCACAAACACAATTTTACTTAGTACTTTTTTGTTTCTCGGAAGACAAAATTTCAACTTTTTTTTTATCTCGTTCGTTCGATCTTTAAAGAGGGGAACTTTAATGTTGAACAACAAAAACACGCAATGATAAAATATAATAATGGGCTTTGAACAAAGGAGTCGAGACAGGCTCACAAAATATTGCGGTGCGTTCACTTCTCTGCGGAACACTCGGGTATCCAATGGCTGAAAACTACGAAAGAGTGCCAAAGAATAGCGAAGTGTAGAATACAATTAAACATAAAAACTGCAATGCGCACCGGGGCAACGAGCAAGTGAAGCGTCACACTCATTGTTCCTGTTCACATTTTTCAGAAATGATCGTGCTATGGTCATGTCTCGGGTTTTTTCCGTTCTTCGTTGTCGTTTTACAACAAAGAACGCGGGCTTTCCGCCCTTGCTAACACACGTCTGAACGCGCAGGCACGCTAACAAAGCACAGCGGAAGCCAGCGAGCACGCGTTGAAGGCGGAGCTTCTTGTGTGAGCTACGAACTGAGTAGCAAGCGCTCCTGGGATGTCGATGCTCTCAGGTATGGCTTCAGTCTTCGGAGTCTCGAGAACGAACGTTCCGCTTCAGCGGTGCTAACGGGCATGGTGGCCAGTATTTGCAGCAGGCGGTTTACATTAGAATACAAGACCTGGGGACGAAGACAAGTTGTCTTTACCGCTGAGACGCGCTAAGCGGTGCGGTCCCTTCACATCTGTGTCCAAACAAGAGATTCCACAGACAGTTTATTTAATGAAACGAATGCTCCGCACAGGCTGGTGATTTGCCCAAAACCGAGGATTGCGACATTGAAACCAACGTCGTTGGCCGTAAAATCGCTCTGGCCTGGGGAGGACGATGCTGCCGGACGTTAATGTGCCGACTCTGTTGAAAACGTTAACGACACGCTTGGAGTCGTAGGTCAATAATCATTCTTGAAAAAAGTGTCAAGCGAAAGCCTTGGCTATTGAAGTAATTTTTTAGAGTCCATATACGTAAAGAAACGTTCACGACTCACGTGTTAAACGTAAGATTACGAACATCACCCACTGCAGCAATTAAAGAAGTAAACTAGGTACGCTTTGAAACAAAGCGACTATGAGCAATCCAAAGTTGCCTCCACGGTGCATATGCTTGTTGGAGAAAGAAGAGAAGGAAGAAGCGCTCCGGACACGGGACGATGAGGGCAGACCAATAAAGGGATTCGAGCGGAACGGTTCTCCCGGTTTTATCTTCAACATACTGGTGCCGAAACCCGGGAGAAGACCTGACTCCGTAACGATCTACGATGGAAAGAGCCAAGAGAACCCGCGCCGTCGCTCGAGCAGCAGTCACCCGGACAATCTCGCAAATGGAGGAAATTCTGGTCAGCTCTGATCTAGCCAAGGACGAATTGCAAAACCACGCAGATTATCTTCAACAAAGGCAAGCACATTTGAAAGATCTAGATAGGGAAATCACCGCGCTAATCGACGAGGAAGGACTCGAAAACGAAATCGCCAGTCAGATGGAGTACGAAAAGAACGTCAGCTTTATTATGTCAAAAACCCGTCGCCTTCTGAATGCGGAACCTACCACTCAAGCATCGACCGCAGCGTCCATTCCACGGTAGCATCCTCGAACCGTAGCCCTACCAAAACTCTAAATACCAAGTTTCGACGGAAATCTCAGAGACTTGCAGGGGTTCTGGAATCACTTCCACGCTACAATACACATCAACCCGGATCAGCCAAAAATCGAAAAGTTCAAGTATCTTCTGTCGTACCTCACCGGCCAAGCCAAGCGCGCAGTTGAATGGATTCGGCTCTCAGAAGAAGAATGCGACGTTGCAGTCAAGGTACTAACGGAGCGCTTCGGACGACACGATGTTCTAGTGGATGACCGTGTTGACCAGCTTCTGGCCTTACCATCCATCAAGAGTTCCGACAACGTCTCCCTGTTGCGACAAATGTACGACAATGTGACCTTCCGAGTAAGCTCCCTTGAGACTTTAGGAGTTCCCCCCGCTCAGTACGCAGTTGTACTCAACAAAGTGCTCATGCGGGCCCTCCCACAAGATCTTGTCATTTTGTACAGGCAAAATATGAAAGAATCGGGGCAGGGGGAATTGAGAAGTCCTGATATGGACCACCCCACTACCTCAGGACCGGAGCAAGTAAAAACCAGGATGAAATTTCTACGTATACAGGTGGAAAGTCGAGAGGAATCTCACGCATCTCACAAAACAAAAAGCCTGAGGAACGATGCACCACCAGGACATGGGGACTACCAGTCAAATGAGCAACAAAGATTTCCATCAGCGTACATGTTAGCAGCGGGGTCATCGTCCACATCTACTTTGTCGGGTGCATTCTGCGACACGACGGAACACGATCTGCAGGATTGTCAAGCGGCACTGCCAACTGAAAACAAGCGCCATCGTCTGAGGATAGCAAGGCGCTGTTTTCGCTTTGGCAAGATCAACCATCTCGCCAAGGAATGCCGCATGCCAAGACATCTCGCCTGCACTCGCTGCAATGGTCGCCACCTCACTATCCTTTGCGATGTTTGGCAGGGAAATCCAACTTCTGCCCAAACAACCAGCGGAACATTCACGTGTCATTCCATGCCAAATAACTCCATCAAACGACAAGCGCACGTGTCAAACGCACCCACGAGCACGTTCAATTCCACAACAATACTTCTAGAAACAGCTAAAGCCTGGGCCATCGGACACTCGAGTAACATCCTCTTCAGGATCCTAATGGACAGTGGCAGCCAAAGAACATTCATACGACGTGACGTGTCCGAAAATTTAGGATGCCCAGTACTCGGCTACGAGGAGATTACCATATTCACATTTGGGAACACTCGCATTCCAAAGCGACACTATTGCCGACGAGTCCTGGTAACCATGTTATGCCAATTTAACGATACACGGATCACACTCGAAGCTTTGGAAATTCCGGAGCTATGCACCATGAGCTCCCCTCCCATCAGCAGTGAGCTTCTAAACAAGCTGCGGATTCACGGGCTCGTAGCTGCCGATATCCCTCCAAAGGCCAATGAGCGAAGCGAAATCTGCGTTCTCGTTGGTTCGGATAATTATTGGAAGATTGTAACAGGTGAAATTTTTCGCGTCGACGAGGAACTTACAGGCGTGAACACCATCTTTGGATGGATGCTGCAAGGCACACACAGATCGTCAATTTCTGAATCTTCAAGGACAATAACGACCCTCTTTCTGGCATGTGAACCGCTTGAAGACTGCTAGGACCATTTTGATCCATCCGAGATGTGGCGCCTCGATTCCATTGGAATCACCGACTCACCAACAGTACACACTGAAGAGTGTTCGACGCTTTTGGAATTTGAGAGCAACATCATTAAGGTGAACAACCGTTACGAAGTTCCTCTCATGATAAGGTCACCTCGCTTGGGATTTGACAACAATAACCGCACCGTGGCAGAATCACGCCTTCGAGCACAATTACGACGATTCAGCCAACACCCAGAAACACTTCTCGAGTACAACGCAATCGGGCAGTATTTTCAGGACGGTCACGCAGAACGTGTTTGCCCATCACAGCCGATGTCAGAAAACGTATATTATCTACCACACCATGCCGTCGTTCGACGAGAAGCAGTCACCACAAAGGTCCGCGTCGTGTTCGATGCATCTTCAAATGCCGCAGTGAAGATCTCGTTAAAAAGTGTTCTCGACAAGGACCCCAAGATCGATACAGATATACTTCGTATGCTTCTAACGTTTCGCAGTGCTCCGGTCATCGCCACAGCGGACATACAGAAGGCGTACCTCCAAATCAGCATTCGTCAACAAGATCGGGACGCGCTTAGTTTCTTGTGGCTAGAGCACCTTCCAACAGATAATCAACCAATTCCAGTCTTTGTTGATTGCCGAATGACCTGAGTACCCTTCGGAGCATCTTCAAGCCCATTGTTACTAGCAGCCACGCTGAAACATCACTTTAAATCCCTGGATGACGAATACCCGGAAATGGCAGTTCACCTCCAAAATTCATTCTACGTCGACGATGTCATTCTTGGGAGCCCGACTGAATCCGATGCGTTATTTGCGTATCACGAAGCAAAAACAATTTTGTAAATGGCAGGCATGGAGCTCCGAAAATGGAATTCTAACTCAGAATCTCTCAGGGATCAATTCCGGCAAGACGGAGTCTCCCACGAAAGCACTGCAACAAAAAGCAACACAGTGAAGTTATTAGGTGTCTCATAAGACACGAAAACAGATGATTTAATTATGAGTACGCAGAACGTTTCTACTTTTCTGACAACAGCCCTAACTACGAGGCGCTCGGTACTACATGCATTTTCGAGGCTGTATGATCCCCTGGGGTACTTGGCACCATTCACAATTCGTGCAAGACTCTGTTTTCAAACCTTGTGGATACAACGACGACTCTGGGATGAAGATCTCCATGGAAACGAGAAAACAGAATGGAATTCTTGGTGCACAGAATTAACCCATCTTTCATAACTAAGAATTCCACGATGCGTGCGACCCGCGCAATCCCAGGGCAGCCACAGCGGGGAGCTACACGTATTCACCGATGCAAGTCCTCGAGCATACGGAGCAGCAGTATATGTTAGAGTCTCTTCGTCACAGGATTTATTCGAAACGAGACTTCTAATCGCCAAGAATAGAGTGGCGCCGGTAAAACCGGTAACTTTTCCTAGATTAGAATTACTCGCATGTCTGATCGGTGCAAGACTTCACAGTTATATTTAAGACATTCCAGGTTTTGATAATCTACAGTCATATTTCTGGACAGATTCTAAGACTGCACTGAGTTGGATTTGTAGTGACGCAACTAGATGGCAACCCTTTGTTAGAAACATAGTTACCGAAATTCAGCAACGCACGAAGGAATGTGCATGGGACCACTGCAGAAGCGAAGAAAATCCTGCAGATTTATTGACAAGAGGAGTATCGGCCCCTTTTCTATTGCACACGAGCACGTGGTGGACCGGTCCAAAATGGCTCGCACTATCTATACTAAACTGGCCAACGCTATTCTCAGTCGCCAGTGGTGCACACGAAGTAGACATGCCTGAACAAAACAAGTCCATCCTAGTCAATCCTGTAGCAGTACCACACGCCATGGCACACCGACGAATTTGTCGTTGATGAATTTGCACAACTACAGCAATATCAACAGGGTTAATCGAATAACCGCATGTATTCAACGGTTCCTAACAAATGCATCATTGCATCAAGGTTCTGCTGATGAGATTTCTCAAGCAGAAACATATTGAATCCGAAGAGTGCAAGATGAGAGATTTCCAATCGAAGTTGCGGTTCTCAACGAAGGAAAGCAAGTGCCTTGCACTTCAAATGTAAACCGATTTCACCCATTTCTTTCGCCTAACGGTGTTATACGAGTCGGCGGCCGCTTGCAACAGCTGCATGAATACTACGACCTTAAGCATCCTATTTTGCTTCCAGGAAGCCATAGATACACTGACCTGCTTATATTGCATACGCACACTCGGCTTCTGCACGCGGGTGTTCAGAGTAAACTTACCGAATTACGCGAACGTTTTTGGATTATCAAGGGACGCCAGAATGTCAAACGGGGCATCAACACCTGCCTTTGTCGTGGAAGAATGCCAAAGGCTGCAACCGCACCAATGCCGCCGCGGCCACGAGAACGCATGATAGAAACTGGCCCATTTGACGTTATCGGAGTGGACTTTTGTGGTCCCATGTATATACGAGCGGCATCACAAACAAAAGCCTACGTTGCTCTTTTCTCCTGCGCAGTAACACGAGCGATTTATTTAGAACTAGTCTCCAGCATGTCGACCACAAACTTTCTTATGGCATTCCGACGATTTCTTTCGAGGCGAGGAATACCGTCTATAGTTTATCCAGACAACGCCCGCACCTTCCACTACTGCGACGCGCGCTTTCGCATGCTCTCCAGTTCAGAAGTGAAAGACTACTCGAGTGGAATTCGGATTCAATGGAAATTCAACGTTGAAAACGCCCCCTGGTGGGGAGGATGGTGGGAGAGAATCATCAGAACAATCAAGGACGCCTGAAGAAAAAGCTCGGACGCACAAGCCTCACATTTGTCCCATTTGAAGAACTCACGACTACCCTCTTTGAAGTCGAGGCGGCCGTAAACTGTAGACCCCTCACTCACATTAGCACGGACCCCGATGAGTCGCAACCATTAACACCGTCGCATCTCTTAATAGGCAAACGAGCGGTTAGCCTTCCACCAAAGTTGATAGGGTCGGTACCAACCTCTACAGCCCCGGAATTGAGACGAAGAGTGATGTACCGTCAGCGACTCATAACGCAACTGTGGAAGCGGTGGAAACGTGAATATCTTCTCCTTACATCGGCTCACCAAAGCCCTTCCGAGGAAGCATCAAGAATGCAAGGAGGAGACATCGTCATCGTAGAAGACGACCAGACGCCGCCCCTAATGTGGAACCATGGCGGAGTGACCCTGACGTTTCCAGGCAGAGACGGGATAACTAGAGCATGCGACATCCGTCTGGCAAACAAGCGGGTCATTCGCAGGCCCATCCAACGTCTGTATCTCCTTGAAACTTAGACGCACCTTGGATCCCCCATTTCTCGCCGTTGGGCGGGAATGTGTTGGAGAATGAAGAGAAGCGCTCGGGACACTGGACGATGAGGGCAGACCAATAAAGGTATTCGCGCGGAACGGTTCTCCCGGTTTTATCTTCAACAATGCTGCCACTTTTCTCTCTCGCTTCTCTTTTTTTAACTTTTTGGTTGGTGTATTATGAAACTGAAGGAGACCAGGCGAGTAACCCGAAAAATAAATAAAAGACGGGACGAAAAAAAATAAATAAAGCTAAGCTGTTTGTCATTTTGTCGTCCTGTTTGCTCTACACTTATATGGTTTGCAAAGTCAGAGTATTGCTATTTTGGAATGTTTTTTCGCTGCCGTGATATTGACGTCGAGCCTTTGAGACTCAAAGAGTATCACAATGAACTTCAAAACACCAATAAGGGTGTTGGGAGGGTGTTTCATACAAAATGCACCTCTTGAACACCCTTCATTCGTTTTAGGATAGGTGTAAATGTTTGCTTAGACCTTCTGAGTTGGCTATAAATGTGTTATTACACTTCTTGGTGGGTTTTTAACAGTTTTTCAATGAATATTACACCTTTTGAGTGGTAAACGGTGGTCTCTACTGAAAATACCTTTTCATTCTGGACACAAAGCGGTCATTTTAAATTTCAGAAAACAGTTTCTTATTTATTAGAATAGATGTAAAAATACACTCAAAGTAGCTTTGCTGACATCATTCCTGCCTTGTTGTTGATTCTAAAGTAAACCAATAATAAATTTATTAGATAATTATTGAGTAACTGCTGCCACGCGCGTCAGTTTTTTCTTCAATATTAATGTGAAGGTTAAAATTTAACAACGCGTACTCGATGCTTTACTTTTCTTCCAAAGTGTTTCTGACAAAACAAATTTTGGTACAAATTACTTTTTTAAACACTATTTCAACGATTTACCATAAAAAGTTTATTTCAGTTTCATTATAACATTGAATACCAGAATAAAATTATCACACTCTTAACTCGATTATTGGAGGAGGAAAATTAGAAGACAGTGGCAATATTTACTCGTTAATTATCTAATTAATTAAGTAATCTACGACCACATTAGCTTGTCCTAAAATCACCAAGAATAAGAAATATGACCGCAAAGCTACAATAGAGTATGCATTTTAGTGTCTTTTAATAAATAAAGAAAAATGTCTAGCCATTAAAAATGATCGTCTTGGGCCAGAGCTCTCCGATCGCGAGATGGTCATCTCAAAAGTCTGCAAAATATTTTTACATACAACCCAAAATTGCACAGTATACAACCCAGAATCACAGAGGGTTGTACGAAACGAAATAAAGATATGTGTTCAGGATTTGGCATTTTGGTGTGTGTGTGTGTGTGTGTGTTTTTTGGGGGGAGGGGGGGTGCTGGGGGGCAGGACAGTGTTTGTCTTGACCTATAACAACACCACAAAATAAACACATAAAACTAAAATATTGTATTGCACAAATGAAAAAGGCCACAATATCAAACAGCAGGATCAGTGTCAGCTGAAAACATCACCCATTGCCCACATAACAGCACAGCATGGCATCAAACATTTGTACCATGAGTGAAATCTGGACATAAGAACAGCACGGGCACCGAGTATTTTCATATTGAGTCAGGAAAAAAATACGTCCAAAATGGAAAAGCAAATGTTAACAGCAGCTTCCGCTAAAAAGTATACCGATATATACACAAGTGTTTTCAGTCTATATATTCAGCCAACCAAGCATGTGGAATATTTGAACACACGTTATGAACCAATTGATAAAAAACAAATATAAAAGCACCAAAACCACTGTAGTTCGTATTATCGGCACAAAAAAAATTAAAGGAAACGAAACAAAACAGGCATCAACATGAGCGCGCCTCTCTCTAGTTTCCGCACACTATAAACATCGCATGCTATAAAAGCTCGGAACGCCGCTAGGGAGACGAAACAAAAATGGCACCGCCCGTCGGTGCAGAGCACATGCAGTGATCCGTTTGTTTTTCATTTGAAGGGAAGCAGTGCAAAGGATATTCATTCAAATTTGGAAGCGTTGTTCGGGGACAATGTTCCAGTTTACGACACTTTTGGCTAAATGGCACAGACGCTTCTAGTGTGGCCAAATAAGGGGAAAGCGATTCAAGGACGGCGACCAAGTGATTGCTGAAGTGGAGCGATTCCTGAACACTCAAGACGAGGAGTTCTATAACAATGGCCTCCGACATGTGGTGCATCGCTGGAAAAAGTGGGTAACTTCTGGTGGCGAACATGTAGAGAGAGTCTCAACTCCTACTCGAGTTTGATTGCTGAATCTATTTCTTCGTGACAATAATACAAACTTTATGAATGCCCCTCGTATGAGAGGCACACCAACAGTTTAGACTTCTTTTTTTCTTACCGCAGAATACTAACCACTTATGGGTTGACAGATATGTACAGCTTCTCGAAATATAATCCTCCTGCCAAAGGAATACAGGCAGTTGTGCCACTGGTGTATAAGTTCCTTTCATACACTGTGAAACGACTTAGTGAAAGTGTGTTGCAGCTGCTTCCATCTTATCAATGACTGCGAAATGGCATCCTTGCAGGGCTTTTTTGTTGCCCCAAACAAGCGATTATCACCAAGGTCTAAATAGGTTGTACATTATGTGACCAAACGTCAGACTGGTAGTACGAAGCATCAGAAAGACAATCTAATCCTACCAAGCGTCTGTAAATTATGGCGTCGCATGCACTCACATAAGGCCATGACAAATCAGCGCCCGACTAGGTTGAGCCATATTTTTGACGCGTCGTGAAATTTGTCGGACATTTGGTCGTGCATGCGTGCTACCCGGTCTGGACTCAGTGGTTATTACCTGTTCGGGGCCATCCTGCAAGGATGCCATTCTGAAGACGTTATGAGCTGGAAGCAGCTGTTCAGGCATGAGTGCAGCACACTTCAAAATGCAGTTCCAGGAGGGTACGAAAACCGGCGGCACATGTCAAATTGGATCCAGGGGAAGCGTGATAAAAAGGTGCACATATCTACTAACCTCTAAGTGGCCAGCATCTGCAGCAAAAACCAAAACATAAATCAATAATGTATGCTCCCCGTGGAAAGGTGAGGCACCTTATAATTATAGTAAACCATGCCGGGGGTTAATTACATGTCTGCCTCCGTTCTTCTCTACGGTCAGCAGGTCTGGACTGATTGAAGACAACTCAGTTACAGTCTAAAATTCCGAAGTGTACTTTACCATACAAACATGAAAGTGAGGATCAAACTGTACAGTTTCACGTCTTTGGTTTGCGCAGGGCAATATTCGTGTTGACAGAAAAACGTTCTACAATTTCAGTGAACTGTGGGAGTTCATCCCGTGGAACCACAGTTATCAGGACACAAGATTTTGCATAAATAGCATTGTTCAAAGAAACTGTTTTCAGCGTAAACAGTTCCTCTCTGCCAAGGTTGTGAGTGGTGACGTGGTCCTCAACATGAACTAGCAAATGTTTATACAGAACACGTTTACAGCCAGTTGTAACCTGCTGCAGGCCAGCATTTTCACGTGCAAAAACATATATCTGGAGTAACTGGTGGCGTCTAGAGAGACTGCCACTGATGTTCTTAAAGTTGCGACTTTTTCTTGTTATGTTCTTAAAATATTAAAGCTTTGCCTCGTTCCGCATTGCCCATATGTTAACAAAGGGACCATACTTCAATATATAATCTGGATAATGTACAATATAGTGCATCTTGCACGGCACTGCTGTTGCGTGAAAAAAGTGTTTGAAACTCTCGACAAAAAGGACTCGAGTTTTTGACGAAGAATACACATAGTCTAATGGCAATCTTTTGCTCATGACAGCATCAACAATTTCTCGTAATGAAAGGTACGGTTTCCACACGTCGTGTCCGCATGGAACACATCCTCCCACATATAGGGCAAGATGCCTGAAGAAACAAAAGATCTGAGATGCATTGCCTTTCATGTTTGCTCTCCCCCTGACGTAATCCATTGAAATGGTCTCGGGTTTTTTTTTTGTGTCACAAGGAGCATAGGAATGCTCTAAAACAGCAGCATTCAGATCACTCATTGAAACCATGCCCGATGTGATTAAAGAACAAAGCATATGTCTTAAAACAAATGGAAGAACTTCCTCATGAATGTCATGCTTGACGTCAGGTGTCAGGTGCTCAGTTGGCTGAAAGCCAGTAAATGTGAGAGGACATGCCTTTTCACCCCATACAATGAGAGTGTGGACACACCATTATTCTTCATTGTGAGGAGGTACATGTGGCCTTCTGGAGTGCGTCTAATAAAATCAGTAGCCGAGTGCTTAACGGTGATTTCATGACGCAAAGCAAGACAACACCTACAGATGCGGCCGTGACTAAAGCTGTATTTAAAGCCCCCAATGCGATTACGAGACAGATTATCTCCTGTTAGAAACAACACAGATCCCTTGAGTGTTTCTCCGTGCACCACAATTCCTGTACTCTCCAATTACAAAATGTCCTCAATCAATGGCTCAAACACCTTGTCTAGACCATGTTTAAGTGCAAATTTTTTCATTGACAAGGAAAACGAGATAAATTTGCGAAAGACGAGACTTTAATGCTCTGGGAGCATTCAGCACGGAATAATACACAGCAATCATTTTATGCTTTCCCCTTTTACTTGCAAATGGGTCACACACTTCGAATTCATCTGAATACAGTTGAATACAAATTGTTCATCTGCACCCCTGAAAAAATGCATGGTCTTTAAAAGCAGTCCATCAAAAACATCCACAAGATAGCCATTTTCTGCTTCAGAGAAATGAAATTGGCTCCAGATGTCAGGTCTTGATAGAACATTCTGCAAGACATCGCATACAGATCTGTAATGAAAGAACTGAATTTTTGCTTGTGGTGTTCGACCAAGGACAATACTTCTAGGCTCTACTAAAGGCAAGAAATGCTTCCAGAGGTTCTCTCGACCGCGCTTTGTCTCAAGCTTTTGGCAACTCATCTACAAGAAGAGACATGAGGGTGTCTGCATCCTCAGTTGGCAGAACAGGCGAAAGAAAATGCTCGCAAAGTGCTCGCATGTACATAATAACATCACTTGTAATCTCTTGGATTGTGACTTCCGGCGATTTTCTTGTTTCTTTCCACCTTAGCAACAACAGTGAGAACTGTTTCTTAAAATCTGGCTTATCACATATCAGCTCTTCACCGCCACCCCAACCTTGAATTTCACTAACAAGAACCTCCTCTGCAGGTATATCTTGAATGAAAGGCTCCACTAGTAGAGAAGGATCTGCACTGTTGAGGTCGGGAGTTAGTGCAACTGGTGTGAAGGACCTCAAAGAAGGAGGGTCTCTGGTGGCTGAGTTTTCGTTGAGCAAGTCTGGATGATTGCGTAATACATGCTTTCGGTATGCATTGTACAAAGTATGGGCTTTCATACAACCTTGCAGTCCACCAACCCAATTCCGCTCATGGCCATGTGCACTGTGGAAGTGCCGAAACAAGATTTTCAGAAGTGTTGGTTTCCACTTGCATCGGTTACACTGAAAGTGCCGGATGGCTGGCATCTGAAATGTAGAAGAAAAAGCAAGAGATGCAATATGATTAAGGCAGGGATATTTTTTTTAATTTGCTTGTTTATTGAAGCAGGCGTTTTGAATGTAAATCTACAGCATAAGGCGGAAGGGATCTTAACTCTTTAACTGGACCGCGAAAATCGGTTTCTTGATGCACCGTGCTGGGATTTAGTACAGAGAAGTGGGTAGATGTTGGATTTCTTGGTGAAAATGTCAACAAATTAACTTAGCCTTAATCAAAAGAACAAAAAGAAAAGAAAAACTTGATATCAGCAATCTATGCCGGCCGTTACCAGACGGTACTCGCCTATTTGAGGAGCTGCCGACATGAGGGCACAACTTGAGACTTGCATAACGGTACGAGACAGGACAGGCGTCTCGGACTTGTACAAAATTGCTTCAATATTCGCTTTCACATTTACTTTTATTCTCAAATATAAAAATACTCCATCTTTAAAATCATGCATTGCAAAGACGCGCGCTGGGCCTGAAGGAAACTAAATAAAAAGGTTTCGGGAGATTGCCTGTTAAAGATTTCTGCGTCCTGTTGGAACGGTGCTCCGCGCGCTGTCGACGCTTCTAACCTCTGTGGGCCGCACCTTCAAGTTAGGCGAGTACCATCTGCTAACGGCTGCCGTAGATTTCCGATAACAAGTTTTTTCCTTTTTTCGTTTGAACGAGATATGTTGCTTTGTTGATATTTTCACCATATAAATCCATCATCTACCCACTTCTCATGTACTGAACCGCAGCACGATACGTCGAAAGAAACTGATTTTTGCGGTTCGTTTAAAGAGGAAAGATTCCTTCGGCCATGCTCTACAATTCGCTGAACCACTGAAGATATAAGACAGATACAAAAGAAAAAAAGTGCTGAGTGCCGGTGAGCTAGTATATATTTAATATGATGATAAAAACAGACAAGGGGAGAAAATACCGAAAAACTCGAGGAGACAAAAGGACAGACAACGTTATAACACTTGAATATCTAACATCCTGTTAGATATTTCCGTTTTGAGTTCCACACATTTTAATAATGGCAGTGATTTGTTATACACTTCACATATCTTTGCAAGAAATGCTGTAATCTTTGTCATCGTTGCATGCATTCTTCCCTATATGTCTCAGGTTTTGTTATGCTTAAGATTCACCAACTTGTCTGTAAGCTTACTGCTCTTTCGATGCACTAAAAAGGAATGAATTGAAGAAAAAAACAGATGTATGGTCCGGCATACTGTAAACGACTTATTTTTTGCGGGCTCAATATTTCGCGATTTAGGTCAAAACAAGTTTTGGAATAATACGCGGGTTCTAATTTTCGCGACGCGGTGCGATCTCAATATAGATTCCAATCTGTTTACATTTTGCCGGAATTGTTCGCGGGACCTATTTTTTGCGAATTGTAGGCGATTCGCGAAAACTAGGTCCTCGCGAAAATCAAGTCGTTCACAGTATTCCTTCTTGCAAGACTGTTTATTTATTTATTTTTGAATCAGCAGCCCTATCTACTGATATTTCTTCAAGTAAAGATTTTTCAAAATTAGAAGATTAGTGGGAAAGCACCGACGTGCCTAGGACATCCCACGCTTCTAGTGTAATCATAAATTATTTCCATTAGGCTTCGGACGACCTTCAGCAACAAATTCCATTTACAGCACACATAGCTGCACAGCACCCCGTTGTCAGTACTGCGGGTTATGCTTCTGCTTCAATCAAATGAAACATGCTGGTATCGTTATAGGAAATAAGAAAACAAAGAAAAAAAAAAAACGAGGACAGGGAAAAACAAAATTGACAGCGTCCACATTTATTGGCGTTGCGCGACGCCCGCGGCCGCTTGAGGGGCGCCCTGAGTAAAGAGGAAGAGGAAACGTGAGGGAGCGGAGGTAAAAAGCGAGGGGAACTCCTCGGCGCGATAACCAGCGCTGGGATTATTTAATCCACGACCACCGTTCCAGTTGCAGACTGAGATACGTGACTTCGGTGTCGGACAGGTTGAGAAGGGGGATCCGACACTCACCGGGGAAGGACGGATGGCGTGAGCTCGCCGCCGTACGAAAACCTGTTATTACCAGCTTTGGTTGCGCCTAAGAACCCCAGAGCACATTTTGCGCAGGGTATCAGTCATTAGGCCCTTAACTGGCTTTTCAATCGACTGATACCTCGGTGTTTACATATATCAGATTACGGTCTCCAAACAAAAAAGAAAATAGCTTTTCTTGATTACGCTTGAAAACGGCACACAGTGCAGTGTGATCGTTGAAAAAAGAAAGGCGTTCCACACCTTTCTTTCAGCGGACACAGTGCAGTGTGATCGTTGAAAAAAGAAAAGGCCACGGGCGTTCCATGGGCGTTCCACTGCCCGTGGAACGCCACCGATACCTGCTCCGCCACTGCCTGGGAATAGAGGGTCAGCGGGTCTTTGACAACCTCCCTTCTTCCCGCGCTGTCGCTGAACCGTCGCCAGCATCGACGCCAGCGGCAGCCACTTCTGGATTGTTTTACAACGAATGGCTACCAAGAGGCTGTCGTCGCCCTCAGCGCAAACTTCAAAGGGTCGCGCGACGTAAGCCTGGAGCGTCACCGCTTCCGACGGCGCTATCAAGAGCCTGGAGATTCCTTGCCGAATTACTTGACCACTCTTCGATACATGGCAGTTCCGGCCAAATTCGGTTCTCAACAGGACGAAAACATCCGGGAACAGTTCACGGCTGGAGTGCTATCTACGACGATTCCAGAACGGCTGCTCCTGGATAGCACCCTTCCCTTCGAGCAAGTTGTGAAAATTGTCCTGAACATCGGAAGGGTCAAAACCGAAGCTAAAGAGATAACCGTGACTATGTAAAAAAAAGCAGCTCACATACAACGTCACGCACGCCGCTCAGACCGTCGACTATTGACCTTCACTTGGAGCTTCATCCTCCCGTCAATTAGCGGGGAAGAACTTTCCACCGCGTCACGGCGACCAGCACAGTTTGCAATTTCAGCAAGAGTCATGTGAGTGCGTCCCTTTTGCCAAAAGTAGATCTGACTATCGCGCTCTGAGGTACAACGACCAGCAATTGACTCGATCCACTGCGTTTGAACAGGCGCTTCGAGCATTTCAAGCCCGAACACCTAAGCGGCGCGAGGCCTATCGCGACGATCGATTATGTGAAAATTGTGGATTCGGGGTGGACCGCTGTAAGAGCTACGACACGTGTCCAGCACGAGGAAACGCACGAGGAAACGCTTGCAACGTTTGCGGCCGGATCGAACACTTCCAGCTCGTGTGCCGCAGCAGGCACCGACCTGTCCGACATCAAAGTCACGTGCGAATCCACGAAACATTTTCCGACGAAAAGGATGACGAGGCACAAGTTTGCCATGTAGCTATGCCTTCCCGGATGGGAATTTACATCAAGGTAAATATCTACAGTAGACCACTTACGCTCCTCTTGGATACCGGCTCGTCAGTGTTCATAGTCGAAAAGGAAGTCTTTCAAAAGTATTTCAGAAATGACACAAAGATTATCCCACCGCCGGTAACTCTCCTCAAGTACTCAAGGCAACGTGTTAAAGTCCTGGGAGCGTTGAACGCAACAGTGACGTTCAAGGAGCGTTCAGCCAGGATTGTGTTTTATATAGCGAATACTGGCGCACATAGTTGTTGGGAATGGATGCCGTAAAAGCTCTGAATCTTCAGATTCAAGGATAAACCCTGAGCTGTCTGTATACGGGAACTGAGGACTCGACAGAAGCCTCCGAGCAGAGCTCTGAGAGTGTCTTGCCCTTTGACCCATCATCTTCGAGTCACAGCTCGACAGGAGCTCCTGAACATCACAACGAGCGGACGACACTGCGTACAACTGTACCTGCAGAGGCCTCAGAACGAGACGTGTCGTCGGACTTCACCGAGGCTGCGTGGATGTCCTGTATTCAAACACAGGAATCTGCAGCCACAACCAATGGACTTCTGACGCAAGTTGCTCCTCCAGGCCGTGAGAACGTGGCGAGACTTCCACCAGCGTTACCGGACCTTCCAACGTGCTTGAACGAATAAGGTCACCTCTTCTCTTCCGAGCTGGGTCACGTGAAGGACTAGACTCACAAGGTGAAGATCCGAAAATCAGTGCAGCCCGTGCAGGATAAAATGCGTCGCATTCCAATGACGCCGCGGAAGCCTGTGACTGAAGAAATCAAACGCATTGAGGCAGCGGGAGTAATTGATGCATAAGTGCCTCAGAATGGGTTTCACCCATTGTTGTGGTCCAGAAGAAAGATGGATCAATTCGGATGTGTGTAGACCTTCGGGAAGGTAATAAGGCTGTCGTTATTGGCAGTTACCCTCTTCCTCGCGTTGAGGAGCTTCTGAATGCGCTGCATGGCGAGAAACGTTTCTTCGAATTTGACTTGGCTTCAGCTTACCATCAGGTCACACTTCACCCTCACAGCCAAGACTTAACCGTGTTTATAACGCAAGGAGGCTTATTCTGTTTCAAGAGAGTTTGTTTCAGCCTCGCTTCTGCTCCAGCAACCTGAAGCAACCTGCTCCAGCAACCTGAAGCGATTGCGCCATGTCCTCCAGCGAATCACTGATAGTGGACTCAAGCTTAACAACAAGTGCGTTTTTGACGATGCCGAGCTCTCATTTTTAGGCCGTCATGCCAGGGGCAAAGGAATCGCCCCACTTAAACAAAATATAGACGTCATCAACGCAGCTCCCATCCCAACAGACATTGCACAATTCCGATCATTCCTAGGGATGGTAGAATACTACAGCCGTTTTCTTCCTCGTCTAACCGCCGAAGTGGAGCCCCTGCGAAAGTTGTTGAGAAAAGATATCCCATTCATTTGGGAATTCCTGAAGCTGACATCAGCTTCAAGAAAATCAAAACAATGCTATTTTCAGCAAGGGTTTTGAACATGTTTGACCCCAGTCTTCCCATAATCGTATCCACCGATGGGTCTGGATACGGGCTTGGTGCCGTGCACCAGCAGCGCAATGGAAATGAAGTTCAGACCATCGCTTTCGCCTCTCGCACACTAACAGCAGCAGAGAGAAAGTATTCGATGGGTGAAAGAGAAGCACTGGCATGCCTCAGGGCAATGTGAGCGGTGGCGCAACTACCTGTGGGGCCGCCTTTTCACCCTCCGGACGGATCATCAAGCCTTAATGACGCTGCTAGCAACACGGGGCATAGGCCATCAACCCCTCCGAAATTCGAGATGGTCGACCCGTCTCCTCGGCTTACAACTTTTAAGTGGAGTATCAACGCGGAGCGGAAAATCAGGTCGCCGACGCGGTTTCTCGCATCCCTCTGCCTGAGGATGAAGGCAGCACCGAATTTGACGAGGAAATAATTTGCCTTCATTGCGTTGCTCCAACTTAAAGAAGCTACAGCCAATGACTCGGTCTTGTCTGCTGCCATGGCGTACGTCCACATTTGCGTGGCCTTCAAGACGGAACTTGTCTTCCGAACTCATCCCTTTCTACGACCTAAAAGATGACCTTGCTGTGGATGACGGCATTCTTTTAAGGGATTAGCGGTGTGTGATACCTCAAGAGCTGCAAGGTATTCTCATCGCCAAGGCACACGAGGAGCACACTGGGATCGTCAAAACCCGTACGAGGCTCCGAGAGCTCTACTGGTGTCCGAAAATAAACGCGCAAGTGGAGAACGTCATTCATACCTTGTGACATATATCAAGCGGCCGACAAAAGCGCAAATACCTTTTCCACTCCGCTTCAACCAGTGCCTTTCCCTGATCCACCATGGTAGAAAATAGGAATCGACATCGTGGGCTCTTTTGAGCGTGCACAGCTATCATGGTGCGACGCCATAACCCTCGTAGATTATTTCTTAAAGTGGCCAGAAGTGCAGTTTTCTTCTGATGTCACCACCGCAAGGGTAAAAGAATTCTTTGGCCTGGTACTTTCCAGAAAAGCTTTACCAGAGAGCCTAGTGTCCGATAACGGTCCCAAATTCCTTTCTCGACAATTCAAAGACTTCTTAAGTTCTCGTGGAGTCAAACACCATCTGATTTCGGTCTACTACCCGCAAGCAAACGGGCAAGTTGAGCGTTTTAATAGAGCATTCAAGGGTTTCATCCAGTGTGCATCGAGGGAGAAACGGCAGATAAAATCTGCTGTGGTTGATTACCTGGACATATATAGATGCACACCTCATACGCCAACACGGCTCTCTGCTGCTCTGTTACTTTATGGGCGCAAACCCCGAACTCGATTGAACATACTGGGTCTTTAATCGTCAGAGTCTCTTCGTAACCCCTTCGAGGAAGTGCAGCCACTTCGTCGACGTGTTCGACAACAAGACAAGACCAAAGCCTACATTGACAGAAGGCGAGGAGCTAGAACACCAAAGTTCAAGGTCGGACAGCTGGTCCGAGTGAAGAAGCCCGGATCTGTTCCGAAAGGATCCTTTGCCTTTAGCAGTCCCTTCCGTATTATTGAGCGTGCGGGCCGCTGGACATTTTGCCTAGAAGATGGCAGAGTATGGAATGCCCCAAAGCTAGCGGCAGTTCCAGGACCGGCTTCCTCTGGTTTGGACCCAAGAAACCCAGTACCAACAAGGAAGTTTAGTCAAAGGTCAGCCGACCATCACCACTGGCAACCACCGTCTGCACCATTGGGCTGGCGCAGCCAGCATGACCAGCAGACGCCACGGGCATCAGCTGGTTCTCCAACGCCAAACAGACAACTGACGAGGTGAGCTCCTCGGCCGTCATCGCCAACTGGGATTCGACCTCGATTGGTACCTCCACCAGGTCCAGCGGAAGATGTGCCGCGGCCAGATCGACCACGGCGGGAACGACGACCGCCATTGCGGTTTAGGAACTATGTCTCAAGATGAAAAACTTTCTGACTCTGTATATGAACATTTCTACTTCTCTTTTATTTATTTTCGATTTTCCCTGGGAATCTTTCTCGTATACTTCCTCTTTTATTTTTAACCTGTTTAATTACTTTTTTTAGGCTTTGTTTTTATTTCAATTACTTTCTTAAAACGGGAGAGAAGAAACTTTTGTATCTTCTAGTTAATTACTTTCCGGTCACTTCGTCTTCTTCTGTCCTTTGCCCTTTCTACTTCCTCTTCTTTACCAAAGAGATTCAAGATAGCGACTCGTGGCAGCTTCGCTCAAGTGTGGTCCTTCCATTGCGTGCCTCCAGACACCACAAGCGAATAAAAAGACGATACAAACAGCCGTGATAACCATATCGCGTTCCACCCTTAAAAGCCTAGCTTAAGCGCCCGCCAAGTTTTTCCTAAAGATTTCATATTTTTTTAACCAAAAAACTGTATGGGCGCTTCTAGAGATTAAAAAAAAAGAGGGGACTGTAAAATCCCCCACCCCCTATCCGTGATCCATAGGGATGTCCCCGTATTATCTTTGTGACGCTTATTCTTCTTAAACGCCTAGTTTCACTGTGCTTTTGAAAGGTTGCTCGAATTGTACTTGTTTCATTCAGTGACATTACAAATCTGCATTGGAGCAAGTTTGTGCTTTGGAGGCGTTTCAAAGACAATAATGCGGGCTAGAAATATTTAAAAGCGGGAATAATAAACATATTATACATTTTAGCAATACCATTTTTTTATTTAATGGATAATATTTTTATGAGAGCACTTTTGTTACCTGATCAATTTTTTTCATTCATCGTGAAAAAGGTCAGTTCATTATCTTTCCCAAATTCACTGACACACCTTAAAATACACACAAAAAAGCGCAGTTTATCTTTCTTTCGCCAACTTAAAACGAAAACGCTTAACGTCTTCCTTTCAGGCGCAAAGGCCATAAAAACGCTAAAGGCTGTGAAGGCAGAACAATGCATTTTATGACCGAAGATTAAAGGGAAGATAAACTGGTCCGAGTGGTAGCACGTCCCAAACGGAAGAGAGCAAAAAATTGCCCAACAGAATATTTCGTTAAGGCACACAAAAATACGTCTCAAATAAAGGAAAATAAATCTAAACTCGTGCGCGAAACAAAAAGGCAGGAAAGCGGAAACATAGCGAGCTCAAAATATCAGAGAAATTATAATGTAAAGAAAAAGAAAACACAAAGAAGCCGAGAAAAACAAAAAAATTCGGCGTTGACATTACATTCGTTGTCGCGCTAGTACCAGGCCCATTCGGTGGAACATTCGTGTTGGTTTAATTTTTTTTCTTACCCAACACACCGCAGACCGTTCAAGAGGAATCATGACAGCGTTGAGGTAAAGACAGAAGACGATATTTACCCTCGACGTTTGGTTTCCGGCCGTTGGTTGGTTCATCCTTTTCATCTTTCTGTTAACAATACCTTCAGCTGCTACATGATGTGATTTTCATCTTTGTTTCTTTGATGCTTGCCGTTGACCACTGTAAGGGGACCGCGGACCAGTCAAGCTGCATATCGCAGCTTTTTTCTTCGGGCTCCCCCATCAAGATTGATGGAAATAAAGATATTATTATTATTATCTGCCCAACAGAACCCGTGCGGTTACTGTCACAAAATCCCGACGTCGACGAACTATTTTCCTCGGTTTGATTACAACCCCTCTTGCTTCGTTTACTGAGCGCTTCGTTCTTTCGCCTACCGGATCTGGCACGCCAGTCCTGCTCGGTGGCCTTTGTTTGCGTAGACGTTAGGCGGGGACGCTTCTGTGTGCATGTCGTTCCAGCGTTGGTGCTGCTGGTGCGTAACGAGGGGCATGTCCGGTCAATATTGTGTTGTCTATTCGTGATGTTATTTTCTTAGCCCCCGAATTAGCTTGTGTATAAAGGCAGTGATTGGTGTGCGGTGTTGTGTGTTTGGTTGGAAATCAAGCTGCAACAGCAATAAAATAGACCCACCAGTTTCGGCGGTTCTCTACCTCCCAGAAACATTTTCTTTTTGCCGCCGTGGGAGACCATTACGCTGCATATTTATTTTCTTTGTTTTTCCTCTCTTTTAAATAGGAAAGAGGAACACACAAAGGAAGTGTTTAAACGTGCTGCACTCTGCTAAATGTTGTATTTATCTAATATGGCTTAGGTTCATATTATGTTATTTGTATCAATCAGCAACTTCAACCCTATTTACCCACTTGAAGTTTCAGAAAATCACACTTACCTTTTTAATAAGATTGTGATTAGCTATGAAACTTCGGAATCTGATCATCACCTCCAGTGGCGCATTTGGGCGGAGAGTATGTGTTCGGTGAGTTGATTTTTGCGGTGATCGAAACGCCGTAAACATTTTTTGGGTCTCGTTGTACAAACAGATGGCCGTAGAGAGGTGAAATGTACAAAGACATTTTTTTTTTTTCATTTTTAGAACGTTTTAAGTTCTCCAGAGGCTGCCTTCTAATAAACCTTTTAAGACCTGTGTAAAGTATGCGTGGCAGGACTGCGTATTTTTAGTTACCGCCTCACGCTCACACGAAAATAGATGTTGATATGCTTGTATAGCGTTGTTCGAAAAGAGCAAAGTCTGGTATCGACGCCGTCTAGCAACCGGCAGGGAGATCGTCTCTATTTCCACTGTTTCGGCGTTGCTGTCACAAAACGCATCTGGGAAGGTTATGCGGATGTTTCGAATTGGGGTATCCACTTCTTAGCGTCATTATCGATCATCGGTGAAAATGACAGATCCACCGCGCTTGTGCGCACAAGCGTACAAGTACACGAAGTCTAAGCTTTCATTCTCGTCAAAGTCATGAAACCACGAATTGCATCCCGAATAATATATACATATATATATATATATTTTTTTTTTTTCGGGATGCAATTTGTGGTTTCACGACTTCGACGTGAATGAAAGCTGAGACTTTGTGCACTTGTACGCTTGTGCGCATATATATATATATATATATATATATATATATATTGTGGGGAACGGAAAAAGACGAGAATAAAGAGCACCGACGACCGGGGAGCGAGCTGGCACGCGGGGAGTCGGAGCTTGGACACCGCGAGAACTGGTGTTCGTTTTCTCGTCTCCACATTTGGCGTATTCAACGTGGGGCCCAACATCGCCGCAGCTACACGTCGACACAACCAAGGTAAATCTATCGCGCTTTGGCTAACATCCACGCCCTTTTCACTCGCTCTTTAAATGTCACGTAATACGCGACCGACAACTCGTGCTCAAGACCAGGGACGAAATCCTGCCGGGGAGGGCCCTCCGATTTAACGAGACCCACATACAGTTGGAGATGGATCCGATATTGCGCCGTTGGGGTCAGCTTCACCGCCAGATATCGCGCACCCCGAGTCGCGCGAATTGCAGGCGGAGAGGCGCCCCTCCCCGACACCGAGAGATGCCTCCCCTAACACTGACGGTCCGCCGGTAGACACCTTTCAGGACCAACTTCCCCTGCTTCTTGCCGGTATGATTAGACTTCTGCAAGAGCGCGAGGCCACATCTAGACTTCTCGTACAGCCAGCCACAGATATGCCGCGATTGCGGCTAGAAATACCGAAATGCGCTGGATACGCTGACACAAAATCAGTCGCCGACTTTCTTTTAGAGCTTGGCGACTATCAGGAAGCATCCGGTATATCCGAGGTAGCGCTGCTGGCTCGCGTCCTCCCGGTCGCATTGACAGGCAGTGCGGCAGACTGGCGCAGGAGGCAGCAGTCGTTCTTGAACTTCGACGACTTTGCAGAACGCTTCAGAAGCGAGTTTTTACCACCAGATTACGCTGAACGTATCCGGGACGAACTTCGGGCACGGACGCAACGCAGAGGTTAATCTTTAGTTGAGTTTGTGCGCGCCCTACAGACGCTCTACGACAGGGCCGAACCGAGCGCTTCGCCAGCCGAAAGGGCTGCACGGGCCATCCGAGAAAGCCATCCGCAGTTCCACCCTTACTTGCGAGGTCGCAGCTTTTCAAACTTAGACGCTATTTCCCGGGCGGCCAGTCAGATTCGGGCTGACATTATGGCTCAGCTCAATTATAGACCACCTCCCCAACCTGAGGACTCTTTGGAACCCTCATGCGCCTGGTCCGGCAGGACACCCTACCGGGGTGCTGCAGATGGCCGAGCTCAGTATCCCCGGCACCACCCTCGAATGATGCCGCGTGCGCTCGATCCGCACGCGTACGCTTTGACGCAAGACGCCCATTCTCTTCCCGGTGGTCGAGCCTTGGTGCAGAGACTCGGTGCTCCGCAGCCAGAGACGCAGTATGAGGCACGGAGATGGATCTCGGACAGGGACAGAACTAACTATACGGCTGCCATGCCCCGGCGACTCCAGCCATCCCGGACTTCGGAGACCTCAGCACCTTGGTCAACGTGGACCCCCGACGACCAGTTCGTCATTTCCACCGGCGTGCGCTGCGGACGCTCGTTGCAGGGCAACCCTTTCAACCCGTGCCTGACGGAGGCCCAATACCGCGAGATGGAGGAGAAAGTGAGCTCGACTCTGCGCATGCTGGAGGGCGAGCTGAAGGCCACCTACTGCCCACTGACCGGCATGGGCAAGAAGACACAGCAGCAGCCAATCGACGACCACTTCCTCTTCAAGGAGGGCGACCGCTTCCTGCAGGCGGCCATCGCTGCCATCAAAACCAAACTAGAGTGTTGTAACCAAACGCTCCCTTCCCCCGAAGGGGGGGAATGTGTGGGGAACGGAAAAAGACGAGAATAAAGAGCACCGACGACCCCCCCGGTCGTCGGTGCTCTTTATTTTTTTTTTAAAGACGAGAAAACGAACTGGTGTTCGTTTTCTCGTCTCCACAATATATATATATATATGGTGTTTTTTTTTTAAGCTAAACAGATTTGTTTAAAAAAAGCCGTGAAAGTTACACTTATGCCGCTTGTGGAGGTGAGTTATACGGCCAGGGGGACATATTATAGGGGGCTAATCGTAACGATCAGTAGGTTAATTAATTAAAATGTGTTCATTAACTTTTTAATTATTGGAAATAGACATATGGTTTTAATTAGAAACTTGCTCAGCGTCATCGAAAACCCCTAAATCAGTCATTTTCAGAAAGACTTTGAGCGCGTGAGAAGCGTAGTAGTGCACTAAAGTTACCACTCGTGGAGCAGGTACAAGGCTGGGGCTAGATAAGAGACAGAAAAATCGCGCGGGAGCCTTATCGCAACCTCTAGCTTTGTACCTGCTCCACGAGCGGTAACTTCAGTTCACTACTACGCTTCTCACGCGCTCAAAGTCTTTCTGAAAATGACTGATTTAGGGGTTTTCGATAAAGCTGAGCAAATTTCTAATTGGAACCATATGCCTATTTTTATTAATTAAAAAGTTAATTAACGAATTTTAAATAATTAGCTGACTGATCGTTACGATTAGCCCCCTATAATAAGTCCCCCTGGCCGTATAACTCACCTCCACAAGCGGCATAAGTGTAACTTTCACGGCTTTTTTTAAACAAATCTGTTAAGCTTAAACAAAACACCCTGTATATATTGATCTCTTGTTCCGCTTTAGGCAGCGAGGGCCTTTTTTGTTTAACCTTCTTGGCCCTCCTCAGCTCCTTTTCGACCATGCCTTACCATCTAAAGCGTGAGAGCGATTATACTGACCCCTCTGACGATTTGTTCCGGAAAGTTGCCAACGAGGCTCGTTGATGGTTTGCAGCTTACAATTTTTGGAAACCTCAACCGTGTGGCGGTGTGCGGCGCCGATTTACCTGGAACAAACCCAGTTTGATTGATACGTGGCTTTCGTCAATGTTCGGGAAAGGAAACAAATTATTCCCTTGCAGCTGTAGTTTTTATTTCAAGTATGATCTTGGTACACTAAAAGCGCGATTGAAGTAATCTGAAAGAAAGAACCAACAGCCTCGGTGTGTTGTTTCGAAGCTTACGAGCTGTTAAAGCATTAAACTTCCAACTGATGTAATTTTTTTTTAATTGAAATGAACAAAAAAAAAGACAGGTCATTTTTAGTTTGATAAAAGCTTGAGACATCCGTGCTTTAGAATATTGCTTCCCAGGGCTATTTATGAACTTCAACTCCACGTACAGATATCCGAAAAATCCCAGAAGGGCACTGAGCAAATATTTCCTGTATAATTTGCGAATTCTAGTGACAGTCACTATATTCTTGCATAATTTAAGTGAACAAGAAGCAGTGGAAATATTACATTCTGCAATTGTGCATCATTGTTAATATTAAAAATATTTACTTGGTTCCTCGAGCTTAACAGATATCCTACAGGGTGTTCCTACGTCAGATTGTGCAATAATGCTCCGGGTCATATATCTTTTTTATATATTTATATAAAAAAGATATGTTAAAGCCGCGTTCTTAGGTGAAGCATTCAGCTATATGCAAACGCCGGAGCTAATTGTCTTCCGGAAATAAAACAATTCTAATCTCGAGGCGTGGAGATTGCCAAGGTTTCGCTATGAAATTTTGTACAGCCATCAATTTCACATTGAAGCATGAACAGAGTTGTAATTTTTTTCCAACTTATTTATGAAATATTCACACCATGTAAACATAATATCATAAATTACAGTAAAATATTTTAATTCAAAGAGATTTTCGAAACATGTCGAATAAACACATTTTAGAGACGCAATCACAAATTATTTTTCAACAATCTACTTTGTACAAAAGTAATCAAAATATATCGAGATGATCATATTTAAATGAAATTAACGAACGTACAAAATATGAATGGATATTATCGTAGTTTGTTATTATTGAAGAAACGCAGCAAAAGTGTCAAAAGTGCATGTGAATTAAAAAAACAAATTCACTTTTTATCTTTTTCAATCTCTCCTTAACCATTTATAGTAACTTCGCCAAACCTGTGATGGCAAAACATTTAGTAACATATGACTTCCTTAAAAGAAAACGACCACCAACCTTCACTCAGATTGGTCCAGCTTGTCTTCGTTATATGGGATTTGCCGTACGACGTTGGCTCCAAAGAGACAGTTTCTAGAACCGACAAAGGCTGTACAGAGGTGCTGCTCTATCGTAGGTAGTAAGAAGTTTTAGTGTCTCTTGTATAGCTTTATATTTTTGTTTTCCTGAGCTGCCTTCCCTTCGCCGGGCCATTTGCTCACGAAGGACTGTCGGCAGACACAACTGCTGCCGTTATTTGAAAACTGAATGCACAGCATACTACCTTGACGCTCAGAGCCCTCACATAAGGAAGGTCTATCATCGCAAAACAAAGCGAGGAAAGTAGTATCAGGAGTTTCGGTGTCTTGGCGTTCAACGTTGTGTGACAAAGAACAACCAGCTTATCATTCTAAGTATTTTTGGAGACTTAATGCGAGCATTGCAAATCTAGGAAACCGGGATTCATGCTAAAACCATTATTAAAAATCATAAAAATTTACCACCAGCTTTGCAGCGGTCATTCAGCGGGTTGGGTGCTCGTCAAGCAACCTTGTGCTCCGAAGTCATGCTAGCACCATTCGTGCCCAAGGAGGCAAAGCAGGTCACCCAATCGTACTTCCAGTTCTTTCGCGCCGTTTTTCTGCTGAATTTTCAGCCATCCCAGTGGACGATTTTTTTTTATGTTACGTTTTAGCGGTTTTTTTTTTGTAATGGCTCCTCAGCGATCACGCACGAAGATTGATGAATATCTATTCGCTCAAGCACGTTGGGGAGCCCAAGTGCAAGGAGCCAAAGGGTATGACATCACTGTGCAATCCCAAGCACGCCTTGCTGTGCTGTGCACTCTTAAAAAAAATGGTACTGTAGTATCCTCCTTAAGGGGGTAACTGACTTGCACACAGGGCAACCCCTTTTGGAGGTATCGTTACCCCCTGCATCGAGGGTGCAAACTTACCCCCTGGGTTAGGGTGCAACATTGCCTCCTTTTGGAGGTAACCTTAGTTCCTTTTGGTGTTAAAAGTGCATCCTTTATGGGTCAGCCTTTACCTCCTTTAGGGGGGAATTTCAACCCTTTTGAGAGGTAAGACGACGTAATTGAGGGCGCTGCTTTTGCCTCCTTTTGGAGGGAACTATGATTCACTTTGGGGTTGAATGCACACGATGAGGAAAACAGCTCAGAAAGCGCGAACTACGAAGAACAAACACGACAGAAAAGTGCTGTCCTGTCATGTTTGTTCTTCGTAGTCCGGGCTTTCCGAGCTGTTTTCCCCATCATGTATAACAGCAACCAACTGGCCCAGTTCACCACCTTATTACAGGTTAAATGCACACTTGATGGAATCACTTTGGAATCACATGACAGTGTTTTATTGTGGCTGTCACAAACAAAATGGCATAAAAATCAATGGCATGACTAGACATCTTATAAAAGTTCTAAGATTAAACCACTAAGCGCAATAAAGGCATCTGGAACAACACTTTCGGGGCTCTAGTCGTAGCTAAAGATGAACTAGAGGCAGAATGCAACCAGGACTGCCTCAGCAGGCGACGCGGCTTCGAGATCTCCCTCCATTGCCGCATAGCTGGGCGCCTCAGGATTAATTAGGCTTGAGCTGACAGCCACCGGGTAGATTGCACTGCCTGCCTGGAACCAAAAAAATGTGGACATCATGTATATGAAGTTGAAACATATCATCCCCAATTTGAAGAAACTGTGAAGAAATATTAGATTTTTCTAAGACGCATTTGGAGCATTTGATGGGCCACTGATTCCAGCATTATAAAGCATCGACCATACTTACCGGACGTGACCAGTTTAACTGTTGACTAACTACCACTGACTAAAATTATCACATGGCGGGTGGTAATCATAGATTAGTAAGCACTTTGTATTCAGCGGTCATGTTTAAATTTGTCACCCCGATTTGCTTAGGTGACTAACAAATCTTAGTCAAAGGTGTACAACTACTGTAGCAGGTTAGTATATACAAGTGCTGATTGTTGGGCGAGTTGGTATTGTACGTGAAAAAAACATGATTGCGCTTTAAGACAAGGACTGAGGAAGAACATACACCACAGAGCGCTACACCACATTAGCTACTCAGCACCACAGCAGATCCCTATGACCGCCAACCCTAAGTGCCGAACTTCGGAAAATATGCAAATATTTTTGCCGAAGTGCTCTGCCAGATGAAAATTGAATTTGTTTTATTCAGACATGAGAAGAACAGCACACAAGGACGAGAAAACATAAAAAGATCAGGCCGAAAAAGACACACTCAAGCGCCTTGTGTGTCTTACTCTAATTTATTTACCCGAAGTATACCCTGCAATTTTCTCTGGAAAATGAACGAAAC